>AVCM01000009.1:0-12016 GCA_000447165.1 Hammondia hammondi
AGGGTTATCTCGCTGACGATGTGTGATGTGATGGAAAAAAGTGCAAACCGGTGAGTTCATCGAAGGTAGTAGAGGCGACTTCAGAGTTCACTATGCTCTTACAAAAGCTGTTCTTCTGTCGGTGTCATCTATTCTTGACGATGCAGTACCGTAATCGGGCCGAGGTGGACTGTCTCTTTTTTTGCCATCGTGAACAGGGAAACAACGCACCGTAAATGGTGGTTTATCCAGAATCTATGGTCTCACCAATGGCACACGATGTGGAATCAACACTACCGTATGATCGTTGTGGCAGCGGTCACGTAAGAACGAATCTGAGAAATTGCCATGGAAATGTGTTGTGGCAACATGGGACTGCTTAGGAAGCCAGTGGTGAGTGGTTGCAGGCACCCGAATTTTGAGGAAATAGCGAAGGCGGAATATTGTGTTTTGAACGTCGCATACTGCATTTTGACGTGCAGTTGTCACCGGTTGACTGTTGGGAAGTGCTTCGGTAATAGTTCCGCTCCAGAACATGCAGTGATCCACCAGAATGAGAAATCACCCACCGAAGCCGTCGTATGACAGAGGCGGAGCGTCCATTGTACAGTAATGTGGTTTGCGAAAGAAGCACTGAAGCGTGTTGCACGGCGGACCCTGATTAGCAAGGAGGCGTGTCTGGAACGTCTGGCAAGCATGCTGGCGTCCCGTCCCTTCTGAGACTCCAAGCCGGATAACAATGGCGTCACAAATTCGACCGGGTTCTCTCGTACATTGGGCACGATAATTACGTGGATCCGGTGATTTGAAAAGAGGCAACCGTGACATCGTCCTCCACCGGTGCGGTTACTTCCTTAGAAAACACAGTGCAGAACTCTCTTCTGATGAGGATCTGCTGTGTTGTTGATATGGTAGATCTTGAAGAGGCAATAGACATGCTGCGATAAACTTGAATGGGAGTCAACGGCATTCGCCCCCGGTGTTATATTCACATGTTCTTGAGTGGTGACCGTGTTTCACCACGACCCCTTAGCAATGCACTCGTACGCTGCAGATGATAAAGCTATTGAAGACGGGACGCTGGTCCATTGAATGGAGGACTTGCTGCCGCATCCATTACCGTATCATCTCTGGAATCGGGTGCAGATGAATTATCCTCTGGTAAGTAAAGAAAGTGTTCTTTGTGTAGAGTGCTTCGAGTATACGGCAGCATTGACGGGTATTTCATATAGAAGCGGCTCCGAAACCAGGACATCCCATCTGAAGGAGGCGCAGGCGCTTCAACCTCATTCACCGCATCAGCGTTATCAGGAACGGCTAGTGGGTGAATCCCGCCTCGGGATGGACGACCGCTAGAAACTGCACGTAAACATATGGAGAGGCATAGATGAGAAGGGCCTAGTTCCGCGACAAATCCGAGGCAGGACTTGTGTCTGGAACGCTGAGGGATTTCTGACTATGCAGTGAGCCGGGTCGTCAGCAGCGCAGACGAGGGAGATGATTCGAAGCACACCGGCACATTTTTATAAAGTATAACAGTGTCGCGTAGTCGTGCAGAGCTTTCGTCTTATTACAGAGGGATCGCAGCAGTAAGACTACGATCTTCGAACCACGACTGAACTGATTTCTTCCGCACACGTTTCGTTATCACAATGAGTTCGTTGATTTGTTTGCGAGCCCACAAAGTCTTGATCAAGTGCATCTCGCCCCTGGTTTGCCTTTGGCGCTTCTCTGCTTCTGAACAGCATCAGTGTTCCACTGTAATTTTAAGATCGACAAGCAGCAAGTGCCGGATGCGCCATTGGATCGTGTGTGAGTGGTATTTGCGACTTTACCTCACCTGGAGGCGGCGGGTTATCGAGTCGTTGTCGAGCGAGATCGAACGGAGAACGTTGACGCGAGCCCGGCAAAGCAGGAACTCTTCCTCTCAAGTACGGATCCAGTCTCTGCGCGAAACCTGCAGGGTTCAAAACACCCATCAGAGAACGGAAGCAGAATCCTCACGCGAATTCTTGATGGTGGAACAGGGAACTGCTGATTCGCCTCTTTGGAGAGTGGGAATTACGCAGTGGAGCGAAAGAACGGTGGAAAGACGCAATGACGAGGAGAAAATGGCGGACGCGTTCCTTACCAGATGATAGGCAGTTGCTTGTCCACAGTAAAGTCAAGCCAATGAAGTACAATTCTCTCATTTTGGCGCCATCTGTGTTTTTATGAAATTGGTTGGATGTTGTTCATAAAAGCGAACAGAGTGTAGAAAGATTTGAACTTGCGTTAGACTCTCCACTGCGCTAGAACTTTATTTTATGCGTTTTGACTATGATGTCACGGAGAGGATTTGGAGCTAGCCAAAAGCCTACCCCACAGGGGCGAACCCTCAGAAACGCTCGATCAAAACAGACGTTCAAAACTACCTGACCCAGGAAAATCTGTGTTCGAGAACTATTGGTACGTTGGTGAAATGTGAATTCATCGCCTCCGGAGGTGTTGTGAAAAACATGTGCAAATCGTTCTTGGCAATGTTGGCGGTTGTACTGCGTGCGGTGTCTGGTGACGACAGATCACATGCATCCAGGATACGATCAAACTTGTTACTGCGCGTCAACGCCGGCCAACCCTGTTTTTTAACAGCGATTTGGAGTCATCCTCTTTCGAGCTGGTAGCGTTCGTCACACAACACTCAATAAAGAGGTCCACAACCACTGGGAATCGTTCCAAAGCACCTGGACCGCATGGCATCTCCCAGTTAAATCTAATACAGTGGAAAGTGAAGTTTCATGGTGTCTTCGTGTGCGTGTGGGTGGATTTCTCATTTGGGAGTTTGTGAAGCCCCTCATGTGGAAAAGAGACGAGGATAGTTTCGGTTATGCATGTACCGTGAATGGTTGGCTACTACTGGGAACATGGCGTCTTTTCCGACAGACTTTTTTCAAATGCAGGTTCCCTGGTATACAAAGCGTCTCGGCACATCTGCAGATTTTCCAGGGTTTATTAGGTAAGCAGGCTGACCAACCCAGTGCCGGCATACAGAGACCCTCGATTACGACGATCCCTCGACGCCTGGCTCTACGTCAGAGGGGAAAGACAGTCACAGAGGTGAACACAGTGGGATCTAAGATGTAGCTTCGATTGCCCTGTTGACTGGGCCAGGTCGGGGCACGACTCTGGCGAGCAGCAGGCACAGTCGTGGAGTGCCGGGCGACCGGCTACAGGCGGAATCTGTCGGTACATGTTTTGTAGTTGCCTTCCGCAGGAACTGAACTTGTACTTTCTTGGGAGTCACAGTTATTTCGCCTTTCCGATTCTGAACAAGTACCCTCAAAGAAGATTCACGTAGCGCCACGCTGATCTAGGGCCCTGTTCCATGAACAGGGAAAAGTGGGGCAACAGCACCCCACGATTGGCCAGTGGCGGGGGCTGCCACGGATACAGGACTGTCTTTACGCAGAGACATGCAATGCATATGTCCTTCGATAAGAGTGACATTTTTGAAATGTTTTGTCCCTTCTACAATGCCCCTCGGTCCCATGTACAAAACGCTTCGGATGCCTCTGGTTGAAGCAGAACAGGATTTTCCACTCGCGGCGCATTCGGTTGCTTCCGGTGTTCTTTCGCCTCACCAGTCGTTTGTGCTGTCGAGGTGTTACACCTTAAACCTCGTACGGTCGAAAGGTTCGACAACCTGCAACAAAAGTGTTCAGAGTTTATTCTGTGTCTCGAGCTGCTGAATGTTGAGTTTTCTGGAGAACCCCTCGGGGAAAGTCGACTGCTCAAACGGTGGTGCTCGACTGCGGGAACACCCGTGGTAAACAGTCGGTGTTGTAAATGAGATGGACTGCTGAAACTCTTTTGCCTTCCTAGTAGGCTCCCGTCTGTGTTCAAAAATGTCGCTCGGAAACCACCAACAGTGCGCCTCACGTTGTACCATTTTTGTGGGGTTGATGCATATCGGAAAACTATATGGCTGGCACTGGACCGTAATTGCGATAGGAGTCCTGTGATCATGTTCTTCGAAAAGGCTTGCCACGGAGCTCAAGGTTTGCCGCAGGGTGGAGGATACTCAAGTGCTCGGCGGTGACTGTGTTTTATGCGCTGGAAAGCCTGAAGGCATGGGCCTATAGTCTTGTAGACGAGTCTGCTGCGTCGCCTTCCGCTTCCCACAGTCCGCCAGAGTGGGTAAGAATGGAGGTTTCATCCCGCGTGGCATCCACTCGTTTTGTTTTTCTTTTTGGTCTACTTCTTTCTGTTCTGACATGTGGTGAGCTCACCATTCACGAGGTTGCCGCCAGCGGGCATCAGCCCGGCAGGGGTGCGCTCCATGACAGGTCACGGAACTTCAAAACACCAGCTGCAGAGACGAAAACTGACGGGGAAAACTCTTTTTCACAAACAGAAGCTAGAACTGCAGACTGTTCCGGAGATCGATGTTCGTCACTAGAATGTTCAAAACCGGGTTGTTTGCACTCTGCCAGGAACCAGTCTCGCTCTGCAGGGCGAACCTCATTCAAGATACGATACCCGCGTCAACGCTCAATAATTCCACTCGTTCTTGCGTTATCAGTGTGCTTGCTGCTGCCAGCCAATGCCGCCACGGCTTTCCGTAGAGGAAAGACGGCGGAAGACAAAGGCGAGGGACTCGCGGCACTGAGTGAAATGTCTACGCATCCGCCAACAAATCAGGTCGCAGATTTTTCAGCGGCGTCTCCGAGGGAAGAAAAGGCTAAGGAGCCGGTTGCCAAGGCGCCGGCTGCCAAGCTGGTGCCAGCTTCGATGGCAGTGATAGCGATGGCAGTAGTTATTGCTGTGATAAACTGGCATCGTGCAAGCCACAGATGGAATGAAATGTCCCTGGGACCGGCCTCAACAAACGTGGATACAAACAAAGCGCCGAAACTGGTGTCAGATCGGGTTCAAGTCGTTGGTGTTCAAGGGGATTTGACCCCCGACAGCGGGAGCGAGCAAAGTTTCGCTTCTATTCCAGTGTGGGACTGGCAGATTGCCAACCGCGCGATTGCTGCCATTTTCGCCGCCGTTCCCGCATACATCTTCTGTATGTTAACCCCAGTCCCGGGGGAGGATGTGCCCTTTGAGGAAGAAGATGAGGACGGCGGTCCCCTCAATTTCGTTCCGTCTGGCCTAGTGCAAGATATGCCTAAAGATCCTCCGCCACCATATGCTAGCCCAACGGAAGGTGCTGCCAGCCCAGAACCACGCGCTCCTCGTCCCACAAGCTTCCCACAACCGTTCCCTTCACTCCTTACACCTGATCGTGAGTCCGACTCTCCGCGTTCTGCCACCGCCGAAGCACCATTCCCTTCAGTGTCTTCGGCAGATCAGGACAGCTTGCCTTCACCTTCCACAGGCCAACCGAAAACAGTCAGGCAGTTGTCACGTGTTGCGGAGTCCGTCTGGCAAGTGCTTGACCTGCAAAGGCAGCTCCACAGTGGAAACTTGTGGAAGGCTTTTTTCAAGCTGGAGGGCGCCATGGGCTCGGACGTTCCTGCAGCTGCGAGTCAAGTCGCCTCGGAGTACAGCCGTGAAGCGTTGCAGGAAACTCTTTTATGCCGCAAAGCCGCAAGACTCGCTCGCTTGTCCACAATGCTGGTGGCTGCAAAAATCACTTCTTACGAGGCGAAAATTGATGCCGCAACGGCTATGTTGGCTGCTGCGCAGAAGGCTAAAGCGCACACCGAAGACTATCCAGTCGTGCGCCCCAAAGTGATTATGCCTACCAGAAAGGTCCTGAGGAAGCTGGAGCGCGGTTTTCGTGCGCAGCAGAATAATCTACGCGTTGCAAGCGAACTTGCAAGACGGGCCTTCAGTTTAGTGGCGAAACAGGAGGCAGACGCTATATCAAACTTTATCACGTTGGAAGAAGAGGCTTTGTTGTTCCGTATCCATCACCTCGAAGCCCGCCTTGAGGTCTTGAAGGCGCAGGTGGAGGCTGCCACAGGAGCAACAGAACCTCTCGATGGAGAAAAGCAAGCACCCTATGAGGTTTTGTCAAACTCCGAAGTGGCATTGCTCGGGGCCACAGCAGAAGATCTTTTGAAACGAGCAGCCATTGCAGGCGCGTTTATAGAGGAACCCTCCCTGGTTCCAGAGTTGGCCTTCCTATTTACACACGACTGCCCTGTGCCTGGAAGCCTCCTTCGAAGCAGTTTTTTGAATGACGTTGCACAATGCATTGAAAGGCTCCAACATGTGGTGAATAAAATGACGAACCGATCTTGATTTGTGCACGAGACGCGCTTGGTCCGACGTTTACTAATTCGCCGAGTTGATGCCACCTAGAAAAATCTCGAAGGACCAACACAGGCTTAGGGTGCTGTGACTCAGCACCAGGGGTGATACATCGGTGGACCCAGGAGGTCCACATAATGGAATCTTGCGTCGTTGAGATGATTTGATAGGGAAGACGTGATTCTGTCCGTGCTGTACATCGATTGGACATTCACTTTTTGAGCTGTTCAGGACGGGTTGTTTAGTGGTGGGATGCTGTTTCCCAGTCTCTGCGGCTGAGAAAGCACGCCAATAAGTTATGCTACGAGGAAAGTATTGGTGCGTGTGCACAAGTTGCCATGTAATCGGTGAACTTCAGTTCGAATCACAGCCGCTAGTTTTACACAGCTTTTTCTGCACGTCGTTTTCTCTCTGGAGATGTTTACATAAATACGCGGGTCTACGATTATGTGCGAAGCGGTGCATCTCCCGTTTCACCTCCTGTTGGGTGGCCTTCGTTCATGAAGTAAATACAGCAGTTTTAACGCGCCATTTTTGCCATCCTGCTTCGGGTTTAATGCCGAGGCTACGGTGGTTGTTTAAACGACTTCAAATGACGGTGCAGCGGCGTCTTAGTAGACCTAAATTGTGCGCTACAGTACACAAATGTTAGTGATAGTGACTAACGCCGACCTGGTACGAATGAAATGTGCACGATAGGAGGGCGATGACGAGAAAATGTACCAACATGAGACGTCCAAAGAAGCGCAACTAGATGTACCAATCTGTCGTTGTCAAGAAGACTGAGATGTGCGGCTGTCTCGCGGGACCATGTGCAGCGCTAAAAGCAGCTACGATCAGTCAGTCGGTGCAGTCGTCGGTGTCTCGCCTTCGTTTCAGCGCCTCTAGGCTGCGCAGGAAAAATGCATTAAATGAAGTGGCGTTCAGCCGGCTGACACTGAATAGAATCCTTCACGCGACTGTAATCAGTGGTAGTGTCTGATGTAAAGTTAGTGGGGTTTCTTTAGGACACAAGAATGCATGCAGTCGCCGTAGGAACTGGTGGGCAGCGAGAGCCCTCAGTTCCCAGTCATTTTCGCGTCGAGCCAATGACAAGGAAAAAAGCAAGTCTACTTCGCCAGACTCGGTCAACAGATCAATGAAGCGTTCCCACAGAGACAGAGGATGGGCGAGTCTGTGGTGAGTGGAGCACTTAGGCACAAGGAATGATCTCTACTATCATTTTTCGCCCGTGCAGATGGATTGTTCTCTACTGTCCTTTTTCACCCATGCCGACGATTGTCCTGTCCGTCCGGCTTCGGGTCTGAAGCACGCGAGGCATGACCAGAGCGTTTGCCACGGCCAGGCTTGCTAATGGAAGTTGATTATCGTACGTTGTCCCATAAGCTTGCTTTAAGAGGGTTTTTCTCGACGCGTGCATTTGGTTTATGGGATGGAGTTTCATCAGCGACAGAAGTCTTCTAAAATGTTTGTTCGTTTCCTAGAACCTCTCGACACAGCGCCAAAAGAGCAATAAATTTCACTGCGTTTCAGCAGGAACGAACAAAGTTTTGCTTTGAATGCTAAAGCAAATCGAATACGTGTATATGAATGTACGCCCGCATGCATTGTTTACTTCAGTCGTTTCACAGTTTGTGGCTCAACTGCAGATACGTTGAAACCAACCGAAATCGCGTTTCTGAGTCACTCATCAACTTGCTTACTGTATTCAGGGGACCGATTTTTGCGGGAACCATTCCGTTCGCAGAGCAACTGAGCCAAGACGTTGCTTGACTGTGCGACTCATGTTGGCTCGTTCGCGATTTTGATTGGCGCATCTTGTCGCCACGCACATTGTCAAGTCAATTTATAATTGAAAGGGAAACAGTGGCAAATGCGCGGGTTAAGGGTTGTGGTCATGTAACGTATGGCTTTGCCAGGGTTTCTATAGATTTTGACTTAACCATATACGTTTGTCCAAACTTGCATGAGGAACACCTGTGTATCTGGTTGATAAAGGAGTATGGATTTTGGATGAGTCTATGAAATACATTACAACAAATGCAAAGTGAGCACCGCGTTCCAACTGCAAGAGTTATCGGTTCACACTCCAAAACGGCGAACCACATTGTTTTTTATTCCTTCAAACGAGCAGTGTGTTCCTTCCGTACGTCTAGCGGATGGTGCAACTGTGTCAGTCTAGAAAAACAAAAAAGAGAAGTGATATTCGACATCATCGGTAAAAAGCTTGTGGGAGCCCAGATACGTGAGGTGCGAATGCAATTCTGCATGCGCACCATTGGTTAGCACAGATGCCGTTTAACGGCATTTAACTCCTCGACCGGAAGGGGGATCTCTCCTAAAACGTACTGTTCTTGAAAGTAGCTCCCTCTTCGATGTTTCTCCATCTCATCAGGCCCAGTATTTTCCGCACACGCTTGCCATTTTTGCCTATTCCTGTATTTCGTCTATCACCCCTTGGCCGCGGTTGGTGTGTGCATTTAACTCGGCTGCACGACATGTCACACCGACGGGCTTTGGAGAGCGTAGATACCTTTCTTACTTAACTTTCTCCTAGAATACATCTGGCGTACGGAGCATGGTAGGTGCGCCTTTTGTCTGTCGAATTCCACTACTGAACAATGTGTCTATGCTTGGAAGCGACGCGCTGTTGACCCACAGTGGCGCTAGCCGAGTCAAAGCTGTCCAACGGGGTCAAACGTAAAGCGTGAGTGTCTTTTTTTGTCGCCTGTGATCATCGTAGGGTTACATCTTGAGATCCGATGTTTACGGATGGTACTGACACCATTTTGGGCTCAACTTCAGCAATTTGGTTTCTTCTTCGCCGCTCTGCCCTTCGCCTTTTGTCGCGGTAACCGGCCCCTTTGTGAGAGCAGAACGGTGACTCGACAAACGAAGCGGACACTGTAGTATAGCTCTTGGTAGCTCAAGCACTCGGCCAAGTCTCATCATATTATTTTTTAAGCTATGTTTCTCCGTGACTTTTTAGCTTCTGTTCCCCGATTCTGTCAAAACTCTGCCGAGGAAGAAGCTGGCAAGGACTGGCGTATGTGCTCTCCAGGATGCAACCACGGTAACGCAGCCCATCATCTCTCATCTCATCCACACTTTCCGTTTTAACTACGAGTAACCTCGGTTTTCTGGTCGTTTGCCGCAAGGCTGTAAGGAATGCATGACGATAGAGTTCGGGCAGAGTTGCGCTTGTCTCGTTATAGCCGGATTGATTCAGCGACAGAAAGGGCATTTGACCTCCGTCTTCATTTTTAGTTTACCTGGGATACTTTCAGAGTGATCTTTTTGACGTCTCCGAGATGCATCAGCGAGCAGTTGTGTGTACAATGTGCGGGGGAAAATTCTTCCCTGCGAGTCTTAGTTTCCACCAAAAGGCTTGCGCAAAGAAGCAAAGTTATGCGTTGCTCCCCTGTTCCTACTGCGACAACGAAATTCCTAAACCGGACCTGGATCGACACATGAAGGAAGCGTGCGCAAAAGCTCCGAAGCAGCCGAAGAAGGCTGCAAAAGGCGAGGGCGATTGGCGCATTGAGGACGACGGGGGTAGTCTAAAAGGACTCAGTGAGCTTTTGGATGATCAAGGAAGGATGCAGTGCGTTGTCTGTCACCGCTGGTTTCTTCAAGATCGTATTGGAAAGCACCAGAGCATCTGCCGTGCGATAGAGGAGAAGCGCAAGGGGCAGCCGCATCGCGTTTTTGATTCCTTCAAGCAGAGACAGTTCGATCCCCTCGTACGCCCGGCTCTGCGAGCCGACGGTAATGAACGCCAAGCACGCTTACGTCACGATTCCTTTTCAGCCTACATCCCCGCTGCTAGATCTTACTATTCGAATTTCCACAAAAGTGGGGAGACCGCGAAATCCAGCGGCCGTGCTGCTGGGCGCCTTCCCGCTACGCGTGAGGGGCAGAGTGATTCGCCTGCTAGCCATCATCACACAAAGAAAACGTCTCGAGCTGGGTGCAGTTATCCTTTCTCTGGTAAGTCGCCAACGAGCCCTGTTGGCGAGGTTTCACGTAAAGATGGTAGCCCGGATAAAACAAGTATCGCGTCTTCGCGGTGTGTGTCAGGCGCGGGAGGCTCTCTTCCATATTCACGCGATGCCGTTCCTGAAACACGAGCTGTAGAAAGAGAGGGTCGTTTACGAGAAACACAGTCTCTGGCTTCAAGGTCCCATCCGACTAGCCAGGCATCAGGAGCAGCACGTGGACATGCGCCAGCTAGGGGTTCGAAAATAGATGTGATACATGCCAACGGAAACATGGACGGAACCGGAACGAGTTCTCCGGAGAGCAGACATGGAGGCCGCCGCTCTCCCGATGTGCCGCTGGCGACGAGAGCAGGAGGGTGGCGCCAAGAAAACAGGCCGTCGGCTGTGTTTCTGTCGTCCGGTCGGGGCACGTCTTCGTACTCAGAACGGGTTAGTGCGGGCGGGATTCTGCAGACGAACGAAAGTTCGATTGATAACCCCCTGGCTTATCCAAACTATCCCGGTGGCCATTATAATTCGGAACGGAACATCCACAATCTGCAGAACGCTTCTCCGGGAGGACCTCGGTCACCGACTGCATGGCAACAGCAACCGTTTTTGAGAAGCAGTCGTCCTGGTGGGGCAGGAACGATCCTTCCAACAAATGAAACATCTCCAGACAATCCTCTTGCTCGTGGAAACTACTATGGGTGAAACAGTGTCCCGAGTGGGGGGACGAGACGCGGTCTTCTTAACGTCGTGTATAGTAGGATGGCGGTGGCAGCGGACACGAGTTTTCTCTTAGATACATCGTGCGGGTCGGTCGTGAAAAAAGGTGGCATACTGTGATACGTGTGTAGTGGGGAGTAGCATACTCCCCGTTGTTGTGTATGACATTTGGGAGCCGCATTCTGTAATTTGTTTGGTGAGATTTGCGAAAGAACCTTGGAACGCTACAGGTTTTGGTCGGGCAGACGCGACGACCGAGTCTTTCCCGAAATATGTTTCATTGGAAGAACGGATTTTCCTCATGCTCACTGGTTGAGGAGGGTCGACTGAGAGCCTTACGTATAGAGCATGGCCAACTGAACTTGGGAGTGAGAAAGCGCGGTTTTCACCAACAGCGTATAACACACCCGTTCAACAGTGAACGTGAACCTGTTAAAACAGTGCGGCGTTCACGTGCGATATGTAGTGATTGTGGCCACTGGCACTCCCTGCTTGAGGTCCTTCGATGACAGTATTCACTACGTTTACGACTGTCGCCCGCCAAATGCGAGTTATATCTTCGGTAGACGCCTGCTGTCATTCGCCATTTGTTTTTCAGTTGGAGTCAATACCTTCGATCTAATCTACTTTTTCCCTTTACACTCGTGTAAAAGAGCTAGAATACATAAATATAGTCAGCACATTCATGCTCTCTACACTTTCGTAACAAGAATTTTACCGCAGGACCTAGGGTCTGGGTTCTATCATCCTACATAGAAAATGTAAAGGCTTGTGATATGACTCCGTACGACAGACACAGGTTGTTCAACATAGTGAAACTGCTTTGTACAGTCTACCCGCTCCGTTGTCTTTATAAGGTATCCAACGCCAGCATCTGAGCGAGGGCGTGCCCCAAATGATTTAGCGCATGCCAGACTGCAGGCTTTACTGTTGCGCCTTTTCTTAGATGTCCGCGTCGGAAAAACGCTCTTCACCAAGCTTGCTCCTCATGTACTAACATACAGAAATATGTGCTGTAATACGATCGGTGCTATATGTTTCCGTACGTATCGATATAGAGGAGAGAGGGCACATATATATATATA
>AVCM01000010.1:0-13256 GCA_000447165.1 Hammondia hammondi
CTAGATACATGCGCGAGCCACGGTTCTGATCGCGTGTCCGTCGGATAGTGGAAAGGATCTGCAGAAGTGGGCAACACCGCCGAGGGAGAGTGCAAACAAAACACCGAGAAAAACTGATGCGATTGGGGAGGCAAGCAGAAACCACGACGAAGAAAAAACGGTCCACTGCAACGTCTCGCGTGGACCGCGTTGTGTGCAGAAACACGTTTCCTTTTCGAAAACGGGAGGGGGTGCTCTCTTGAAGTAGATTAGCCAGGGGCGGACTCTCGTTTTTGACAGCCTTTCCCCGTCCACGCTTTTTGTGACATGCCTTCCCGTCGACGGGGGCAGCAAAAAGTGGCGTTTTCCCTCCAGTTTCCGTCGCTTTCTGACTACTAACAGGATGCGGTTTGTAATTCCGTTTCCGCGCTCTCCGAAGAGGGGACAAACACGGGAAGAAACTGGGGCGGGGAGAGGAAAGCAGCAACGCCGGCCACCGAAAACTCGGGGAAGTCGGAACAAGGACAGACACAAAAACGCGGCGGGGAAAACCGCGCGGGCACGGCGTGTGCTCACTATTGATGAGACACCCTAGCAACCTAGTAGATCAAACAGGTCTGCAGGAAAGAAAATCAGTTGGCATGAAGACACAAGCAAACGAATAGGGCCTCGCCCAGGCCTTCTGGAGTAGTCCTGGGAAAGCGCTAGTAGCAGAACAGATAGCGATCGACAAAAAAGGCACTCCCGTGCCCAAGAACAGGCGCAAGGGAAAGAAGGCGACGGCGAGTTTTTTCGCTGGTGTGGGTGGGCGGTGACTTTTGTCTCCTGGCCTCAAACGAGACAGAGGGAGGCGCGGCTCGCGGCGCGGATTTTTGACTCGCGACGAGACATGGACGACTTTTTGGCGAAAGCTCGCGACAGGGAAAAAAACTGTCTGGATAGGGCGGGCCCTCGACAGACTGCGGCCTAGAGACTAGTCGCGCAGCCCTGGACGAAGAAACAGCGTTGACTGTTGCGGCTTATACTCCCGGACACAGCGCTTGTGTGAGGAAAAACAATTCGGTTGACGGCGTGCTCGGGGGAACGCCGGGAGAACCTGAGCAAGAGGTTTGGAGGTGGTTGACGCTGAACCTTGGATCGATTCGCCGCTAAAGAAACATACACTTTCTGTTTTCCTAGTTGAGAGGGCCACGGAAAGCCTCTATTTCACGTACCCGATCTCCCCCCGCTGCCTGCCGTACTTCGCAATCTCCCGGAGTTCTGGGGAGAGGGGCGGGACCTCTCACAGTCTCCCAAAACAAGCGTTCTACGCACGAGGGCAGCACGCGAAAAGAGGGGAGCTGAGCGCACCCCTGTTTCGCGCGAGTGAACAAACACTTCCGCGGATGGTAGATGAACACAAAAATGCAAGAACAGACACTGGTCACGCGGGTTTTAAGTACTCGTGCCAGGGTGTGAAGAGTAACTATGGAATCGCGGCACAGCTAGCCCGTGTGAGGACGAGAGTTGCGGAATCGGAGTGGCCAACGAGGGATAGAACGACGCTTTACACTTGCAGAAGCTCTCCCCGAAACAAACGCGATATCCGAGTCAGAAATTCAAGCAAGTGGCCGGAAAACGTGTCAAAGGCCCGAAATTAACGGCACAAAACGCGCGAGTGGCCTCAAAAGAGCATACCCTGCTACAGTCGACGCTTGCACGGCGCTCGGGGTAACCTTATTGCCACTTTTTTTTCGGCGTCTAGCACAAAGCCGCTGGAGGCTGCTGGCGGCACAGTCGAGTTTTGCGTTCCGCCGGGGATACGAGTAACAGAAAAAGGATTTTGAGAGAGATCGAAGGCATGTAACAGTTTTTTGGGGGGGAAAAGGTAAACCGGCGCGGGTCACAGATGCTTTTGGAGGATGAGAAAATTCCCCCCTCTCGAGTACGCGGCCCCCCAGGCACAGGGCTAGGGGGTTTTGTTCCCACCCAGCTGAAGAAGAGTCTTGTACAAGACAAGAGTCAAACGGCGAACTTGCCACTCGCTTTTGATATCATTCAATTGCACGGAAAAGTTAGAAAGTGCTTTGGCAATACACAACTGGAGACAGCGACAGCCTAGACGGTATGGCTGTGGGCCGTCTTTCCACTGAAGACATCGGACGGGCACAGAAGCAAGCTGTAGATGAAACCACGACTGGGATAAAAACGCGAGAGGCAACACAGAGGGAAAGGGATGGCGGGATGGCCAGCGAATAGAATCGAAGAAGGATGATCGTTCCGCCTTATAAATAATGTCGCAATCGCAGTGACTTGCTGCCGGCACCCACTGAGAAAGCAGCGCAAGTCTGCGGGCTGGTTGAGAGCCGCGCGCAGTGATACCATGCACTTGGTTGTACCACGAACGCCGTCAAAACAGATCATCGCAGGCAAACGACAGGCTTCACGAAGCAGGAGTGACTGCACTCGAAGAGGAAATGAAATGATATGGACTGTGCACTGGAGATGACGCGCATTCGCACACTAAAAGCGGTGAGCCTGAGGAGTTTCAGAATGGCAGCAACGTGGGTATGGTAGCCACAAGCGACCACAAGGCAGACGGCAAGTGCGGCAGCGACGACCCTCGCAGAGCACAACAATGAGTGGCAGCAACCACTTCCGTGTGCAAATGAACAGCGGAAAGCACTTTTGCCATCAAAGCATGCCAGGCACCGTGGCAGCGAAACTGTACAGTTCTCAGAATGGAACTCAAGAGTGTCCTGAGACTTCACATACCAGCCCAACACAGACCGCTCGCGAGCTGCCGGCGATGTCTTGCAGCTGAGACCCAAAACGGATGCCAACTGTGGCAGGCGAGTAAAATCAACGGAAGGCGCCTGAGCAGCGGAATTGAACCATGAATGTGGTCTTGAAAACTGTTGGATGATCTCTGAAGCGGATTGATTCGAACGGAATCTCAACCGATCAGTGATAGCCTCCCTTTTGATGTTTTCGCCGTTTGCACCAGCGTCTTGGACCCGACCGCAAGAGGAACACGTGTTGACGCTGCCGCCGCTCCCTAGCAGACAGGAAAGGAAAGCGAGGACGCTGGGACACGAGTGGCAGCGTCTACTCGGCTGCGCGGATACAGCCGGAAACCGCAGTTGTCTTTCCCTTCCAATGAAGAGAGGGCGCCTTAGCTGGAAGTCACAGCAAGTGTGTAGCGGATCTGAGAACCCGTGAGTGCCCCGTCATCCGCAACTGCTTCGACATCTCTAAGGAGCTGTTGGCGAAGAGATGACAGGAGAAAGGGAAGGTGTTGAAGAAAAGCGTGAAAAGGGGTTCCGAGACACTGTACAGTAACTGGGCGATTTAAAAGCAAAGCGGGAATCTCAAGACTTGACACATGAGCACAGTCTCGGGGAAATACAAAGAAGCCTCCATGTACGGTTGACGTAGAGCGTGTTAGATTGTGAATGCGGCTTTTTCGAGCCCCGTGACATTTTCTGCACTCGCTTAGCAGAATTGTTCTGTGGAATGTCTCTTCAGCGTTCATTCTTTCTTCCCCCGTGCTAGGTGTGATATACACCGCCGGCATAGTTTTACTCGTTTGCTTTTTATAGGGACGCATGGTGGATGTTGATGGGATTGCATTCTTCTCGTGTAGCAGTGTTATGCACTTGCTTCGGCAAAAACGGTAGTCCGGGTGAGATAATGACGACTAGATGCCAATGAATATGCTGGATCCGCAGCGGCAGGATAGTGTATCAGGTGTAAATGAGGCATTGCTCGCTGAATAAATAAATGCGTATCGGCATCATCTCATTTCCTGCTTTGCGCGAAGAACTAAATGAAGAATTTCCTGGAAAACTGACGTTCGCTTAAGCTTACTCTTCTCTACCGCGGTTAGGATGCTGCCTTAAGAGCTCCATGTCTAGAAGGGCGCACATGTACACGTCTTTTGGGAATCGCGAAGTTGTGCCTGAAAGAGGACTGAATGGGAATACTAGTGACGCACGGTGCTCTTCTTAGCGTCTCTGAATATTTTATTCACAGTCTGGGAATCGTAACAGAATGTGAAGAGGTGTATCAGAATAGGGTTGTCACCCTTGGACGCCGAATAAGCTCTTGTATCGATCCCTGATCGCGGCCTCGTTACGCGTTCCCTACCTCAGGCTGCCACCCAACTCGTTAGTAAACTCAACTTTTCTCATGGAGGGTAGTTGCTATCCTCTGAAACTGTAGAATAACATAGTGGAGATTCTGATTCGTGGTTCGGATACCCATTCTAACAGCTGAACTGCGGAAGCTTTTCAGACGTCGGCATTTCCACCGATTGTATTGCTCGGCAACAGAAAAGCCGAAGGGCTTGCGGTTCATAAGTGTTTTCATTGTGGTCGACCAGTCATGGGGTAAATCGGCAAGAAGTAAGTCACATAAAATACTAGCAAACGTCGCGACTGAATGCGAAGACCTGTAGATTGTCGTACGAAGCCGATGCCGCTAAAAAATCAATTTACCTCGATAAAGAAAACTACTAAGCAGTGACCTCCGTACCAAACACAGCCGCCCTTCGTAGCAAGCTACGAGAGAGTCACTCCGAAGGGTCGAGGAAACGAGAAAACATCCCGCTACCGATACCCAGTTGGCGGGCGTCGCTCCACAAAGCTGTTTATAGTAGAAAAGGCATATGAAAGAAAATCACACTGGCGCCAGACTGCCGTACACGAACGGCACACGTCAACAGAGACGGCGTGGTCTGTGAACAGCATGCCAGAAGCTGCGACAAGCCCACTGCACTTCCCACGAGTCTTCCTCGACTGCGTGCTTCCCCAATTACACACGAAGTATCGTAGCACGGCAGAGGCTTCAGCTTTTTCCTGAGTGCCGTTCATTACAGGCCGCCGATAGTGATTGGACGACTGAAATCCAGGGAGCCTGAAAAAAAAGAACAACAAAAAAGGATGATACGCTCGTCCACAAGGGCTGGAAGATAGAGAGACATTCGTCACCTCCAGCGACTCCACCGCATTGTCCCATGAAGAGTGTTATATGAAACCTGTGAAAGGTAACATGCCTTTCTGTAGAGCGTTTTTTTTCACCTACTGGATTCTAGGTCAAGGTGAGAATCGCCGCCGACTTCTGTAAACACAACAGAAAAGAAAACACGTCAAAACCGGAAAATATGTGAACATGAACGTAAATCCCATACCGTGAATCCGCAAATCCAGTGGAAAAAATCGAGACTGACGCCTGAGACTGCCACATCTCTTTCTACCAGTCAGAGAAGAATCTTCTCGAGGAGAGGAGCACACTATTCGGAGCCCTTTCCCGACCGCCGGGCACAGTGCCCTCCTAGCACGAACCTGAAATCTGTCGTTTCTACTATCACCTCTCACCGTCCACACTTTTTCTGCCCCTGCATCCACTTTCCCTCAGCTCAAGAATCGAGTACGAACCGGGCTCAAATCTTTGAAAATCCACCCACAGCAGCCGCCTGGGCTCTTTACTACCAGCGCTCGTTTTTTTCATTTCTTGATTCTCTGTCCTCACCGGGCATCTGAACAACCACGACGGTGTCTGTGGATGTATTCTGCATCGCACGAGAAATGACATTTCCAGCGGAGAAAGCGGGCAAAGACAGACGTCCGATTTCCAGATAACTGGCGGGGGCACCATTCTTTCGCGACAGGTCCTTGTCCAGTTGGTCCGCCAGGAAACCGACAATTCCGGATTCCACCATGTGTTCGTGGCACTGCAGGCAGGCACCAGGACGGCGAACAAGCAAGTCATCGGTTGGTTAACGAAAGCGTCTCATCGCAGCAAGGACACATCCGTGCTTTGTCCCCGAAGCTGGGTTGATGAATCACTGAAACATGCCTCTGATGTTGAGCGCGGTGTCTGTACACTGAATCGGTGGAACGGGACTAGACAGTATCCATTGCGTCTTAAGGTACCTGCTTTTTGGAGTCGCTGTCAGTCGCTCCGACTGATGCTGCCTCTCCAGTGCCTCTTCGGGTTCCTTCCTGTAACTGCACCATCGAAAGAGAACCGTTGTCGGCTCGTCGACCCCTGGCCCTCAGCTGCGAGTGGAGAGAGACGAGCTTCTGCTGTATGAAACGCAGAACGTCGTCGGAAGTAAAAGAAGCGAGGCTGCGCCGCTCCACAGCTGAGACCGGCACAGGAACCTCGACGATCATCAGTTCCCTATCAGGGTCCGCGAAGTGTGGCGGATTATAACGCAAGCTGGCGATGAATCGGCCTCCTTCAGCTGGCTCGGACGCGACTGGGAAAAAAACGAGCAAGGGCAAAAGCCAAGAATACGCGAGAAACTTCCAAAACGCAACCTTACCCCTGCACACCGCGCTTTCCGAGTGTGTTACAGGGAACCCTGTAGACTCCCTCGAGGAACCGTAGAAAACGGCGAAAGAAACGACGGGAGCTCGTGTGGAGAGAATAGAAAAGAGGGGAGTGCAAAAAAACGTGACGCCCCTAGATCTCGACAAATCCAACAAACATCTGCGTCACGATTCACGGTAGAAACAGACAGTGATGAACCTAGGGGTAGACTTAACCTCTTTCTCCTGGATCTCTTCCCAGATGCCCCTGCACTTTCCCGACTCTTAATCGCAGAAGTGGGGACACGTGTCCCCGTCATCAACGCACTTCCAAAGAAAAGCAAGGCTGCGTGTCTCTGGAGAAGTTCGTTTCCCGTCTGTTTCATGGAGGCCTTTCCTCTCCCTCCGAGTCTGTTGTTGAGCGCCGCCTTTGTCTTTTCACCCTCCATTCCCCCGTTCAACCCGGTCTACTTTTGAGCCTACCTGCGTCGTCAGCTTCCACGTTCTCGTCGAAAGACAGAAAGCTCGACACATCCGGAGACCCTCGACGCAGAGACGCAGGAACAGGCATCGAGCCGCCTTCTCCAATGATTTTCTCGGGGTCCAGGAGGTTCTCTCCTGAAGCGGCGTCGCGGCTTGCAGCCTGTCTCTTCTCTTTCGGCCCCTCCACACGAGCAGCGCCTTTTGAACGAGCCTTTGTAGAAGCATTTCCAGAAGCAGGAACGGCGCCTCCAGGTGTATAGGCAGCTAGAGAGGTAAACAGATTGTCGGATTCCCACACAGGTGTCACCACCTTGGAGAGTTCGCGGAACGCTGGCGCTGGGGAGGCAAGATAGGCAAAAGAAGACGGCGAGGGATGTAACACCAGAACCGGTTGTTTGTTACCTGAGTGGTTCTTTCTTCCAACAGCTTAGGAGCAGTGGTCGGCTGAAATCCATGCTGGGGCCCCCCTTCCGTTGTCGGGAACAACAGCGGGAGACGCCTTCTTTGCATCACCACCTAACCCTATTTTGTACCGCTCCAGACACTAAGAATTGTGACATGGGACAACACGACTGAATGCCAGCAAGAGCCTCTTGGGAAGCATGTCGAAACCTTAGAGCAACAAATGTACTTTTCTGAGAGTCGCCGATATCAGGCACGTCTTCTGCGAGTGATAAAGTTTCCATTTCTTGTATTCAGAGAAACTCCTCGTAGTTCTGTCATCAACGTCCATCTTTGTGCTTACTTCCACAAACGTATCGTCTACTGTTTTTCTTGCAGAGCCTCTCGCTGACCTCTGGGGCAAGCGTAGTTGCATGTGGCGTATCGCACCTCTACACGCATTCCCCTTATACAGGATGCAAAGACTGTTTCTATCTGAAAAGTATTCAGAGATGCGCGTGTGTCTCTGTTCACACAACGCAAATGATTTTACTTTGCTAGCGATACATCTATCGTTTTTGTTTCCCCCTTTATTCTTACCAAAAAGGCTGTCGCGTACGTCGATGCCTCCAGCGAAACCGAAGCCAACGGCGGCGAGGTGGGCACCGATCTTCGGGAGGCGTGTGGCCTCCGCCAAGAGCGTCGAACCTTGAACATGCATGTAGTACCAAGTTCGGAGGAGAATTCCGCCGGCCATGTTGAAGCAATCTTTGAAAATGTGGGACATATGGAGGGCCGCAAAAAGCGCGCCGATCTGCGGAGCCTGGGGTGGACGGCGCAGAAGCGTCCGGCCAATCCTCCGGAAGACGTTTCGGTGGCGTCGAAGAATTTCTTCGCTCCAAACAGACAAGCCCTGCAGTGCTATCGTCTTGTCCGTGAATGGCGTGTCCAGAGTGTTGGCAATTCCTCCGTACAGAGAAACAGCTGGGAACCGCTTCGCTTTAAACGGCGCGTACACCACATTCCCTGCAGCAACCACTGAGACGCAGGAGAAAAGGGAACAGGCAGGAAACGAAACCTGCGAAAGAAAAGTGGGTCGCACGGAGATAGAAGAGACACGGACAGGTGGGATATGTACAGCGTGTTGACGTTTCCTAAATGGAGTCAAGGTGATTCAGATGTGCACGAAATGAGGGGGTAACCGGGTGGGATGGGAATGCGGGGCGATACCCATGCCTAAGAAGGAACAGAGAGGACGTGGCTAACACAGAAATCATGTCTTTGTGGGGGGAAGGGGAGAAGTGGAAACTGTGGCCTTGGCACGTTTCTCTTAACCACCTATGTCTAAGAGTGCCGGAGATCTTCAGGAGTTGTAAAGATTGCCCTGGGCAAAGCACGAAGGAGGGGAGTCCACGTGGGACGCGATGAGGTTCCTCCAGCCGTGACGGAGACCTGCGTTGTCTTTACAGAATGTCACGACCAGCGATCTGCGGAGAATCAATAAATTATTGGCACTTTTCTGGGAAATCAGCACAATTGCGTGGTTGGCATCGGACACAGCCCTCAGACTTACTCAGCGCTCGGCACTGTCGATACAGGTACTCTGCACAGAATCCATGGAAACAGACAAGACAGAAAACAGGTTGGCGACACAGGAGGAATGGGAGTCACGCGTTAAGCATTGCGTGGCTTGCAGACGTAACTGCTTGATGCAAACGAAAACGTCTCGAAGAACTCGAAGTGTTGGGTGTCTGAACAGTGCGAGACAAGAGGAGAGGCAAAAGCCTGATCCTCGAAGCGCCCACGAGTTGGTTGTGAACACCGGCTTCTTCAGTAATGCCACATGTTTTTCTCGTGAGCATGATTTCCTATCGATCTCCAAATTTCCACACGTGGAATATTCGATTCATCTTATCTCCCATGTCAGCAGAGACAGCGCACACCTCCAAAAACCTAAGCTTCAGCGAATCTGCACACTGGCATTCTGAAGCCGTCACGTTAAGGTCACAGCTACCATTCTCTACAGAACTCTACAAAAGCAACCAGTGTTGTTTTTTGTACAGACCTCGCTGAAATAGGGTATTCGGCTGCGAGGCCACACAAAGAAGTCTTTGCGTACATTTTTCAATCTTGCCTTTTTCACCCCGACCTACGTTTCTGGAACGCCATAAATCTCCGTCGCCGCTGACGCCAATGGGCGTGGTCTGACGCCCCGTTTTCTGAGTAAGTCTTCAACAGATACTTGTGACCGTGTGCCAGACGCTCCACTAGAGTCGAATGTGCCTGAAAGAAGAACCGGTTAGTTTGTCACAGAGAAACGTTGACGGGAATTCAAAAGTTTCTGGGCTCCACAGCTCAGCAGAGGGCATCTTTGGCGCATGCATGGATACGAAAAAGACGAGGCAGATTAACATGAACATGAGGAAGTTGACGGCTGCGTTTTACTATGTGGAGCAATTCGGTTAGTATCACAGGAATTCCACCTCGAGGATAAGGTAACTACACCGTGGGAACGACGAGTAAGATCGACCACTCGACGGCCCCAATACAGAGACAACTGCGTGTATGTACCCAGCGAATACCAACTGCATCGAACAGACCCGTGAAACAAGTCTTCTCCGCCTTTGGTCGTCCCGGCCGAAAAGCCAGAGATTTTTTCAGACTGTCCCGAACGGCGCGGCTGTCTATACGACCCACTCTACTCACCATGTTGCCTCCCTTTTCTTCGTGGCCGCCGGCAACGAGCTGTTGTTGCCAGGAAGAGACGAAAATGCCAACAGAAGCGCAGAAGGCAGCAAATGGCGGCTCCAGCTGTCTGGTGGAACTCTGGGAAGACATGAATTTCTCAATGGCAGGGGGAATCAGGAGCGAGAGACGGAAGACCACATCGGTCGTCGACTTGACCGAGTCCATGCGACATCCCTCCGATATCTCTGGGTCTAGACAGGGGCACGTGTCTGAAAAACAAAGCGAGAAACCAAATCGGGTGCGGATGGCTTTTTCTTCCCTGGCAACTTTTCGCAAGGACAGAAAGGAGCTAAACGTGGGACAGGGTTCCTGACGCGCGCCACCTTGCCAGTTTTCAGGTCCCACCTCCGGCAAAAAAACCGGGAGTGCACATATTGTGAAAAAAGGCGAAGGGGAAGTCAGGCCAAGAACGACAGCCGGAAAGTGAAGACCGAACAGGGTAGCGAGAGCGACCATGCGACAGGCGCAGAGAGGGAAGGAAAGCAAACTTTGAATTCTCGCCGCTTGCTCGATGAGAGGGGCACAACACCAGGCGTTACATGCGAAGGAACAGGCCGAACCAAGGAGAGGAAAACAAGTCGAATCGGACCTCAAGTCTAGCGAGAAAAAACGCGCATACCTGAGGTGCGCACCCAGGAGGGCATGCGAGTCATCGGACCTAAAAGAAAGGAAACAAGAGAAATCGAAAGATTCATACGAGACTCCTACCAGAGTGCCAGAAAATGAGTGACCGCATCTTGTTTTTGGAGGACCCATTTGCATTTTACACACATTCAAGTTATTATCACCTACCACACCAAACGGTCGCTCAGAAACAGACATACGTGTCGATACACTCGCATGATCCCCCTCCGTCCGATACTCTATGGTTTCGGCGACCTTACAGAAAACAGACATGGGAAAACGTCTTTATAGCTACCCGATCACCGAGTTTCCGGTATCCGTCATAACTTTCACCCGTTATTCATCCTTCGTCGATGGCCCCATTTCATCACATTCCCACATCCTATCGCATTTACAGACACGCATATATATACACGTATATTTATAGGTATGCTTCTGTTGAACTGACGCCGCATGTGCGACTATGAAAAGGTGCATCTCTTGTATAGAATTTTACCACTTTTCGCTGTGAGCACTTTGTTAATGTAGGGCCACGCGAGACGTCGAGAAGTGGATACGGCTCGCTGGGAAGCGCCGAGCAACGCGTTCGGCATTTGCCCTTGCCCCCAGAGTGTGACCCGTTGAGAGCCAGACGAGGGCACCGAGTCGACAGTCGGCAGCTCAAAAACAGTGAAAGAGTCTTTCCCTGATGCGGAAGAAGCCGGGGTCGACGCGGCTGTTTGCTCGTCTTCGTCTGCTTTCAAACCTGGTCCCCTCTGGAGGTCCTCAGTTTCCTTTTTGGGGAACTCGTCGGGGTCTTCTCGGGAACGCAACTCGCTCTCCACCCCATCCGCTGCAGCCCCTGCTCCTTCTCTCTCCCCAAAGGTCCCTTCTGTCTCCCCAAGTGTCCCTTCGCGGTCTGCAGGTGTCCCTTCGGGCTCGCGCGTTGCCACTTCGGGCGTCAGGGCGACGGGCTCTGGTGGCAGCGCGTCGAACTCGGCGAGGGCCTGCTGGAAGTCGCTACGAAGCGCCTCTGGCATGGGCTCTCGATCTAGGCGCACACGCATCTCTGCACGCAAACGAACAGGCGAAAAACCACCGGAGCAACGAAGTTCGAAGGCAATGTCGACGGGGGCGGAACTGAGGCCCAAGAGCCGTCGGAAATGCAACCTGAATACTCTTTCGCCCCCCTTTTAAGTTCGTTCCAAGTTCACATCTCCCCTGAAGGTCTTGGTCTGTTTTCTTCTTATAATTCAAGAGGAAAGCAGTTCCGTGTTGGACGCTGTGGAGCGCGGTGTATAACTCCTTTCCGCATCAAAATCTTCCAAATCTGAGGAAAGTAATTAGGGATGGTCTGTGTCTTCTTCCCAGTAAAAAGTCGCTTGCCACTGTTCACGTACTCACCGTTAAACGCCCTGTCGAACGCCTGCAATTCAACATCGTCCTCGGGAACCTTCGACAAAGGCCATCCCAGGGTTCTGTACGCGCCTGCACACGTCTCGGGGTGATTGGTGAAGCAAGAAGAAATGTAGTCTTGAACGGACTGTCGAGGTTGGCGGTCGAATGCTGCAACGGAGGGTGGGAGCAGAGAAGAATTTTGAAGCATTGAAGAACAATCGAACTCGGTTTGTGTAGATCCTCATCCGCCTTTAACAATATGGTTCAAAACTGAGGTGAGAATTAGAGAGGCACATGCAGAAAAAGTGAAGTTGCGAATGCATCACGCAGGAGCGAGACGACGGAATCGAGGACTCCGTCACCGAGAACGCGCAGTTGCACATTGTGGAGAAAATTGGAGAATTTAAGAAAGACGAGAAGGAAAAGGAAACAGGAGAAAAGGATATTCCTGGGGGAGAGGCCGAAAAGGGGAAAAGACAATTTAGGCACAGTGAGCGCGGCAGCAAGACGTGCAGCAACTCGAAGTCACCATCAAAACGAGAAAAATACGTACAGAGCGCAGATTCTCTGACTCGTGTCTAGGCGGTTCATGCGAAAGGAATCCCAAAGGTGGGAAGTGTTTGTGCACCTCCACAGATGTCACAAGATGGATTCTCCGATGACGCATTCGATCTCATACGGAGAATAGGAAAGGCAAGACAACGCGAGTCCGCCCTTATAAGTTTTTCTATTGGAAAATCGATTGATGTTCATTTCATATCCTACAACGCTGAGCTGTTACGACGCGAGAAAGCCTTACAACCTCCGCAGTAAAACCTCGAGCCTCCACAGCGGCCTCCTGCGTGGGGAAGTTCCTCTGAGATCCATGCAGCCGGCACCTGCGTTCGTATCCCTGTAATCTTTTGAATCGAATTTCTACATCCGAACGCCGAAATACAGCACATGCACGTGACATGCGAGGAACTTCGAAACCGTACTTGTTCGATCGACGGAGGAGAGAATCGGGGCCTGGAAATGCGAGTCGAAGCTGACGGGAGCATTGCGCTGAACTGAGCTTCGAGGGTTGATACCCAGCAGCTCCTCCAGTACTTTAATCGGTATCTCCGTGAAAGAAGAAATGAGCAGAATTGCCCTTCTCCCCGTCAAATCATCTGCTGCTGCAGAAACGTCCACCAGAGGGCTTCGGGGACCGAACACATACGAGGGGAGAGGCGGCGGGTTATCGCCTGACCCGTCAAGGACAGCTCGAGCTAAACAAAAGAGAAAACAGAGAGCAAAGAGAAGTCGAGATACACAAACCGAGGGTACTCGGGATCAAAAGAAGAACAGCAGCGCATGCAGACAAAGAAGCCATGAGCTTGTATATAT
>AVCM01000011.1:0-15103 GCA_000447165.1 Hammondia hammondi
TCAGTTGGCCGTGTGCATGCAACCTTGTGCTGTCGAGTGCGCCGAGCTACAAGGCCCGCTAACTTAAGAAAGCATGTGGAATTTCCTCCCTCGTCACCTCCCCCAAAAGGCACACTATCCTATAACAGGTGTGCAGTCTGTTTTGTCTTCTTAACGCAGGGACAAAAAGAGGCACTGTCATCCCCGGAGCCGCCGGCCCCGATGTACAGGGGACGGTCTGTTCGTCAGGGTGAATGGCGAAGACCACGGACGAGTCGAGGGAGTACGGCGTGCCTATCTTGCTTTACAAAAATCGGTTTTTGTTTATCTTGTGAGGTTCTGCAGCGCTGGACGAGTGGAATTGTTTCTCACGGTCTGCCTCGTTAAGCCATTAAGTCCCAGAAGGGCTCGCCTCTATGTTGCTGGTTATGGAACGGCGCTTTTCCTCATCGTAAACAATCGTGTAGTCGCGCAGACCCAAAATCTGTCACCCTGCTTCTTTCAACCATATGCTAAACATGGCGAGGCCTGTACATCTTGGGACCCTTCTGGTCTCCACAGCTACCTGCCTAGTGACTGGCTATGTCTTGTGCAAGACCGATTGGCCTCGTTTGACACGGCAACTGAGGAGAGCGTTTTCCCGACTCCTATTCCAACACTGCCCTGTAGTCGAAATCACAACCGACAGTGTGGAAGGTGCACTGACTGGGGAACTGCCCAAAACGTTTAACGAGGCGACGTCTTGGGTTGCATCGCACGGAAAAGCGTATCCAGTAGAGGATCAGCTGCAACTCTACGGTAAGAAGTGACGAACATTTGTTTCTCTAATTGTGTAGCACCGCTGGCGCACTATTTCCTGAGCATGCTGACGCATTTTCAAGATAAAATTTTCCTTCTTGTGAACTCGGTGTGGCACATGCGCACCTGAAGTTTCTGCGTAACGAAGAAACTTCCTTTATTTTCAGGCTTCTATAAACAGGCTACAGTCGGAAACTGCGCCGACCCCGAACCGTCCATCGTGGAACTTGCTCGACATGCCAAATGGTATGGCCAACCTTATCCAATCGTCTTTTGCATGAATTCGTTTTGAGGTCTCACAGTTACTTTCCATATTGATCAAAGAGGCCTGCTCTGTTTGTTTGTATGTTGCTCAGGAACGCATGGCGCCAGTGTACCGGAATGGAGCCAGAAGAGGCAGAAGAGGTGTACGTGGGTTTCGTCAGGGACATCATTGCATCTAGAGCATCAACAGGCACGGGACAACAGAAGATACCGCCAAATAGCTCGCCGGTAAGGATCATCTGCAACAAATTGTGTGCTACGTCGAGCGCAGACGTGGGACAATTTCTTTCTGTGCCCCTGAAGTTCCTGTATGTGTTCGTGCAGATGGGAAAACCTCAAAGCTCTCTGAGACGTATCGAGCAACAAGACGATAGGCAACTGTAAGTCTCAGTTTGTTGGGAAAAACACTGTTGGGCACGTTTCTACACCTTGGTACAATAAGCATCATGTGCCTCCAGCGTAGCGTTGACTCAGTGAAACCAGGTGCTCAAACCTCGAGTTGCCCAGGCCAATATCGTACGTTGACTTGATGTGTGACGAGGTCTCTTCACGTGTCGCTAGGCGTAAGATACTGGAGTGCTCTGCGTGTATGGATGTGTCACTCCGCAGGTCAAAGGTCGACCGCTTTTTTAGGCACGCGGCAAATGGCGACTTGGCCGCCATCGTGGAAGACCTCAGAAGTATGTCAGTGTAGTCATGAGCGATAAATATCAGGCGCTTTGTCGAAGAAAATTGACTGTGATTGCATCCGTGTTCTGTGTTCTGCATCAGGTGACGCGGCACTAGTGACTGCAAGAAATGATGATGATATGACAGCGCTGCATTTGGCAGCGGACAGGTACGACGGCTACGCTGACGGAAAACAGCAGTGATCGAAGTTCTCGAAAACGTAGACACTGTGTAATGCCCGCTTTTTTTTCGCCTACAGGGGTCATGTTGATGTTATTGACTTTCTCCTTGAAAAAGGTAAGGGGAACACAAACAGCCGCTTAGCGCTTCGAAAGTCATGGCAGTGTCCCTTGAGAGACGGGTAGCTGGAATGATCTAATGTAAGTTCAGCTGCTATCTGCCACTTTTTCAGGGGCTGACGTAAACGCCCAGGACAACTCTGGGGAAACCCCTCTACACGTGGCGGTCGTGGCCGAGAACTTGGATGTCGTATTACTCCTACTGAAGAGGAATGCCGATATATCTTTGCAGAGTCACGAAGGCGAGACAGTGCTCGACGTGGTAAACCAGATGGACAACCCTGAACTGGTGCAGATTGTGACTGCCTCAAAAGCTACGTGATTACGGCTTAAACCCCGTCTTAAAGCGCATTGCACTGTTGGCCTATAGTGGCACTTTGGAGCGCAGGAGGTGTACCACGAACGAACGGCCGCTTGTGTGTGATTTACAAGTCGTATAAGCGAACCATCGACACATGATACATGACTTCTTTACAAATATAGTTACGACCCGACATCATCTTTGGATGAAATCATAGAAGAGAGGAGATGCATTGACTAATGTTCTAGCGAAGATAAATGGCAACGTCGTCAACTCCCCACGATGCGCTACATGGGTTTGCACCGTCCTCAAACGTGCTGTTGCGACAAGCACATTGAAACCCTGGTTCACAGCGATCCTGGGTGACACTATCGTCTTACCTTCCAAAGGTAATGGCGAGGAACGGGGCTGAATGGGGCACTGCTACTTCGAGTGACTTCTGCATTATAGATTGGACGACATATGAGAAGTTCCGAAGCTAGGCGTGCAGACGGCAACTCACTGAAAGCGTATCTGGGTAAGAGTGGCCACAAGCATCAACACCTCCGCTTGCGCAGTCCTAGAAAAACATCGAGGTACCATTAACTATTTCTGGATTGGGCGGCGTCGTTCGTGCATACTTGTGCAAAACCCTGTATAGAGTGGAGGCGTAGCTTGGGTTCACGAAAGTTCTGTCAGAGTCTGTGTCCTCAACTTACCTTCGGGCACCAGTTGTGCGACGCTGGACACAGAGGACATTGTAAACCATTCAGGCTTTTGCGGAGAAAGTCACTGTACCTGTCCAGACGATCGTGTTCCCGAGCTTCATGTATAGATTTTGACCTGAAGTTGAGAGTTTCGTGAAGCACATTTTCCCATAGAATAGTCTAGTGCACATACCAGTCCACTGGTCAAAGAAGTGAACGCGGGCTTTTATTTTCACTTCAGAGTGACGAGGAACATTCAGATACGTGCCAGTTGCTCTGTTTGCCGCGAACTTGCTGACAAGCGCTGACGAATGCGTTGCTGTATTGAAACGAACATATTAATGGCGTACCAGGGCCCTCCAAGAAAGTGATCTGCATTTGTGCCACAGGTGCTGAACTCCTGACTAAACCTTCAAAATTATTTTTCTTGCCATCGCTCGGGCACGCTTACTGACCTGAGGTGTCCAAAATCCTTCGAGAGGAAAGGTGTCAAAAGTGTTGAGACTCCATTGCCACCTGTACGCAATCGTACCCCAAGAACGTCTGCTTCGTTTCATCCTGAATTCCCTACCAGTCAGAGTGGCCATTTGAGGTCATGGGTCCGTTCAATGTGACGCCGTTGTTTACAATGGTGTGACTTCCGAAGCTGACAGTATCGGTGGCATCGTCCACACTCATGAGACTCGCACGCGAACCAGATATGAAAAGAACGTTTTTGTCAGCGGACAGTTTAATCGGCCCTGCATATCGCAAGCAATGTGAGCCGAGCAAAGGGGAAATGTGCGTATACGAACCTGCGCCTCTCCTGTCAAATAGTATTGTTGTTGCCTGAAGTTGGACGCCGGTTCTAAGCAAGTCCAAATCGACCTCGGGCAGTTTGAATTTTGGCCCCTCGATGACGATCGCTGGAGTTGTCGACACAGTTTCCGGCTCTGGCCCTATGAAGGGCCCAAGCACAACACCGTCGACATTTGCCGAGGAAACGTGGCAATGCACGGAGCTAGCCAAGGATGAAAGAACGGTTGCAAAGAGAATTCGCTTCCCCATTTCGAAGAGTAGGATGAGTCTACTTCTGGACAAAACACAAATTTGATTTTTTGATGGATGGAAGACGCGGGCTGCCGTACGCTTACTGTAAGTACACCGTCTCCTCCCTCAGCAGTATCCGTGACACCGCTTAGCTTCGTATGTATTCTTATTCCCGTGATTGTTCTTTTTAAAAACGTGGACGGAAGAGTTAGCAGCATTTGAATGTTGAATCCAGGACAACGACCTTCCCACGGTAAGGCATGAAGCACATGTCACCGGGCTTTGCAAAGAGGCTAAGAACGGCGGATTGTCAGGCGTTTTTGTGATCGTGTGTGGAAGCCCCCCCGCTTCCCTACCGCTGTCTCGAGTTAAACTGTTCCATTTGCACGGGGTTTCTGGCCCGTAACGATCAGTTGTCTTTCCCATATGCCAGGGATACTGCTCTGCCTCGAAGCCTCTTCTGTCGGCGATTAGAATGATTAAGGACGCTTGGTATTGCTGCCTCACCCAGGTATCAGATTAGGTACGAGTTAGCTAACTGATCCAGAATGGTTCGAATGTTGTTAATGCCAAGGAGACCCCCTGTGTTGTGGTCTTTGGCAGAAAGCGGCTTTTCGGTTTTCACTTTCCGCAAGTGGGATACACCACCGCTCCTCTGTGTCCTGTATTCCCTGTGCGTTCCGTATACATTGAAGCAGCTTCGTTGCTACCAACTCGTGGTTTGTCTGGCAACTGGGACGGTGGCAGCCGGAACATCTGAGCGTCCGTCTGAGGTGCCGCAAGCCCAAGAAGAATGTTTTATTGTGCACAGCTTATCAGAAAAATTTGTATACTGAATACTGAAGGCACCCCCATTTCGGTTAATGTTCTGCATCTCGCTCAGTTATTCTACCGGACCACGAAGAAACACTGACATCCTGTTCGCCGGCCGCATAGTACAGCAACAAATCTTTTAAACCCTCGTTTACTTGCCGTCACTGCCATTTCACGTTCTCTGGGGGGCTTCCCTTGTACCACTGGTCGTGCTGCCGACGGAGAGAGACAAGAAGATTCCTCGACAAGCAGACGCTCTCGCAGCCCTAAAAGGAGAGGGAGAGTGGCTGAGGCACCGCCTCGAAGGTAAAAGGCGAAGCCAACCCTTAAAACTTCTACTGCTAGCTAGCATTGGACTACGGCATGAAGGATACGTTTGTAAACGTCTGCGCACGGGACCGCCTCAGACAATGTCATCGAAAGCAAGTCGCCTCTCCGCCGGCATCACTATGCGTCCAGACATTCATGTTGCACATACGTTTCACGACCGCAGTCCCCTCGAGTTCTCTCGAGTTTACAGGACCTGTGTTTACTTTGTTGGGAGTACACAGTTCTGCACTGCTTATATTAATCAGAGTTTTATATCAAATGGGTCAACATCACCTTCGGTGAGATTGAGAACGGACTGTATGGAAAAGTTTCACGCCAGCGACTCTCTGAACGTCTGTCCGTATCAACTTGGTCAGAAGCGACTTTGCTCGTAGATTGCTGAATTGCTTGTTGGTTGTTCAGGGTCGTCCATTCGCAATTACGACTGGCACAATTTATCTGAATAAGCGAGGCAGATGCGACTACACTTGGGCGCCAAACTAGCTTCACGCAATACCTAACAGAGCACGGTGACCAAAGAGCTGTCTAATGTTGGATATTCCGTATCGAATCATTGTAGGCCTGAAAACAACATGCAAATAGACGCTGAACAAGCTCCTGTGATTCTTGCCATCACTGAGGTGCGCACCGAGCTTCACAGTGTGGGCGGCCTTATCAGGACAGATATGCATATGCGTAGCCATTCGTCGACACGTGATTCAGTAAATAGAGGTAACACTCGAATGTCGAGCACAAATACGTATTGTTATGAGAGCAAAGATAGGACGTAACGGCCTCACCGTTCCAAGCTTAGTCCCCAGGCAATGACTGTCACGTCCTCCGGAAGGCCCATTGGTAGTAGCATCTCCGGTCGGAAAATGCCACTATTGCCGACTTCAATCCACCTGCATTGTACAATCACACAGTGACATCAGACCATCCGATGATGTCCCGGCAGGGACGTCACTGCGCGTCGGGATGAATATGAATGCCAATTCCTGTCAGAACCAAGCACGTCAAAACAAACCTCCGGAGTTCGGCTGCTGTTGGTCCCAAGACAGGAGCGCCGCACTGACGTACCTCTTGAGTCCTGCATGGTACCCGAAAATCTCCATTGACGGTTCTGTGTAAGGATTGTATGCGGGCTTGAACCTGCAGAAAGTCACAATGAGCGTCCAAGCGAGCAACGCTTCTTGAACAGGAAAACAGATGGATCGGCATGTGTGAGGTTAGCACAGTCCATTATTAGAGGGCGTTTACTTGCCTTGCACGAAGAAATCATACGGTTACCATTGCAGACCACTGGAGGACTGTCATCTTCCTCTTGCATGCTCGTCACACTGATTCTGTGTCCATACTCTCACAGCGGCTTTCAGGTATAGCCCAAACGCGGACAACTTGGGGTGTTTATCAGTGGTCTACATAGCGCCATCATCGAAAGAAAAACGGGGAAACGGCTGATGATAGAACAGTTGACCTCAAGTTTCTCAGAGAGCTCTTCGGAGCGAACATACTTGAGTTGTTCGATGCCAATCTGCTTGTAGAAAGTTTCCATCACCCCCATAAGGTGGCCAATAGTCAAGCCGCGGTCGGCGACGAGTCCTTCCACCTAAAAACGGAAACGAACAATATAGTATCTTCGAACATGCAATACCAGTCACAGGGAAACATTTACACACGTCTAGAAGACATGAGTCTATGGAGGCTCTGAGCGGACGCCGTGATTCAGTGAATTTTACTCAGGTCGCAACCAAATGGTTGGGTAAGCCTTCAACCATCACTCTCGAGTTGTCACCGAGGAAAACTCACCTGGTGAAATTCAGCAAGATGGGTCGCGTCTAGGGTTTCATTTCGAAACACTCGATCTATAGAGAAGAACTTCCGGGGGCGGAAGACACCAGTCTGAGAGCAGACAACGAGCTTCCGTTCAAAGAGATCATGAACTGTCCTTTTGAAGGATCACCCCGGATAAGCAAGAGAAAGTAGGCGTTAAGAGTAGAACACCGCAACTCTTGGTCCCCATTCAAAGGAAGGTAGTGTACCGAAGTTTCCTTAAGCCGTCGCAGGCACAGTTTTTTCGCAATGACAACGGCCTTAAGCCACATGGACCTCCTTTGTGACAATTCTCTGCGAAGCTGCTTCTGCTCGCCCAGTGTTCCACTTTTGTTCCATCAATAGCTTGTCACGTGTCTCACCTTTTTATACTCTTGGGCGAGTCCGTAGAGCATGCGTGCAGACGACGCGGTTGTGTGTGTCCGGAGAATGTTTCCCATGGACTCTTCCTCCGACCTGGACGAACACGAACAAAAAACAATCAAGTGGATTCTACACATCGACCGACCCACTATTTTACCGGCAGAAGACGTGGCGGCAATCCAGCACACCAGTCTCACTGTTACTTGGAGCTGCACACCCGCAACCAGAGCGACACGCAAGAGGACAGCGGAAATCCCCCCTAGCTTGCCTAGTTGTAGACAGAAGATGTACCATCAACCGCGAAACACAGGTCGGTTTCTGGGAGCAACCTACCATTCGTACTGCCATCCGATAGATCCGTGTCCACCACGCTCATGGATGTTTTTAACGCTGTTAAAGTATGCTTGTGGTATCTTTGTCGCATCACTGGATTTGGGAGCCTGTTCATACAACAGTCAACAGCTGTCGATCTTTCCTTCAAGGGTGGGGAAAACCGCAGGTTGAACAGCGAACACCGGGGAAGAGGAAAACAGTAGATGGCGAAGGACCCTCGGGAACGAGAATGTGAGAAATGTGAAAGCAGGCAGTTAGTGCACGGAACATGAACCTTCTCTGTTTCCGCAAATGAGGTTGAACTTTTTTGGTCTGATCCTAAGTATGCTGTGAACGTGCCGACTGACCATGGCAAACTCGACATGTCTTTTTTATGGCACTCCTTCCTCAACGAATACAGTTACCGGGCAAACGAAGGGTGCGAGGCATCTACTCTTTTCTTTCCTGACTGGGACCGGAAACCCTATCTAGCAATTTACCCACAAGACTGGCACCCCTGCAAGAAACCCCACATGCGAAAACGTTTTCGACACTGTCAAGGCACATGATCAGAAACCAGGAGACCCTAGCGCTCTAAACACAGATCACCGATTCGCTATCCGAGAACGCTGAGAGGACGGAGAAAAAAAACCAGCGTAATCTACGACCATCCTGACGACTGAAGCTGTCATTCCCTTACTTACAAAAAACCCGTAAGAGTGGGCAAGCGCCGGAGTTTGAACCGGGGCGCAGCGCTGACCTGGAGAAAGAAGGTGTCTTGCACATCCCGAGCCGGATGCTGTTGAGGCATGAAGAGCGAGTCGAAGCACCAGAAAGACGACTCCACATACTGATTCGTCGGCATCTCCTGGAAAAAAAAAATTCAAGTAATGAAAAAGAAGCCAATCAGATAAGGCTACCCATGGGGAATCAGGCGCACATCACACTCAATTGTGGCTATTGACAGTGCCTCCAGGTCACGTTTTACGCCACTTCGCGTCCGGATAAGCTGCTTGCGTCTAGGTCTCATTCACTATGTCAAGGGTCACTGACCTCGAAACCCATGCAGTACAGAATTTGCTTGAACTGTTTCATGACTTGCATCAACGGGTGAACCGCGCCGCGCCGGATCTTCTTTCCTGCTGCGAAGAAGTTGTACTCCTTGAAATCTGAAAGACGATGAAGAGGCAGCGAAACGCGTGAATCGCGCCGGGTTCCTCCCTTCTCCGTGGCCCTTAGAAGGATGCCCATGTCGCGTCGCCTGCTTAAGTCCGTAGCCAGTCCTCTGATGGAATCTGACTCCAGTCACTGCGTACCTCCCTCACACGGATACCCATAACACGAATTTATCACGTAACGCACGTCCACGAATGCAGAGACTGCACCGAGCAGCAAGAAGCGTTTATTAGCAGCAATCTCTGCTTTCCGACTCACTCGACTTTTCCCACGCATCGCCGATAAGGAGGTCTGCGGTCAGGTCCGCCACCGGTTTCATCAGATGCAGAGAGAACTTGGGGCCTTTCTGGAGCTTGAGGTATTTCACCTTCCGTAACTCCACCAGTTTCCGTTTTTTCAAGTCCTGCAGCACCGGATAGCAACGCAGTCGAGACATCGAAGGCGAACGGCGTAAGCGGCCAGCCTCCTGCCCACGTCCCCATCCCTGCATGCGTCAAGGGGTTTTTCCGCCTCTCTATGAAATGTGCTGTGTTGACAGCTGCAAAAGAATTCGGATGTGCCTCCGGCTCGAGCGAAGACATCAAATATGGGGAAGCTTTACAGTGTAACGGAATTTTTACCTTATTAATCTTCATTTACTAGCCGAGATTCAAGCTTTTCTGCCAGAAGCGATCGCTTTCTTCAACGGCAGCAGGGTCTGCTTTGTTGTGTGTACCTGGAGAGCTTTCTCCGGAGAAGCGGTAGCAGTAAGCTCGGAGAGCTGTTTGAACAGAGCTGCCGCGTCGTCTTGATTTCCATCACGTTGTCCTTGGATGACATCTAGCAACGCCTTGACGTTGTCGGACTCAGGAACTTTGTTGATATGTAGCAGTTTCGTTGCCTTGTCGATTCGCAGCCACTGCATCTTCATCGCATTGCTCACGGCTACATCCGCCTCAGAACCGAAACCTGCCTTAATGGCAGTCACGTCAAGAGAGGCCTCCTGCATGTCATAATCGCAGCGCAAAACTCACCTTTGAAAAGACTGCTCTTGATGGGTCCACGAGTGTGTATCTGAACTTGTGGGAGACACCATCGTCACCGTTTGAGGGACAGGCAAACACATGCATGCAGTTTTGCAGAATATATGTATATATATATATAAAGGAATTTGTGCGATCCTATACCATAAATGGCAGTGCCGACGGATGTAGTACGGAGAGCGTACAGTTATGACTGGTTCTTGAAGCATTCTGCAGGAAGCGAAAGGTCGACAACTAGGCAAGAGATTTACTTCCGAAAAATCTCCGGGGAAAACCCGTGCAGAGACTCACTTCATTTCCACGCTGTTGCAGCCATGCGACAAGGCGAAACTCAGGAGATCCCTCCTTGGCATACAATTGGCCTTCCTCGGTCAGACTCCACACTGCCTTCTCCACCTGCTCTCCCAGGACATATTCGTTTGCCTGCAGAGACTTCACGAGTCCGACGATCTTGTCATGGGCACCGAATTTGTCACCATACTCCGAATTTTCGGCAAGAGCCAACGTGCTCACGACCGGCTGCAGACCGAACTCTTTATCCAGAACTTGTAGGAAATCGTTCATTAATGCGGCTGAAGCGACGTCAGCCATTTTGAGGACTCAAACAGCTGCGCTGAAGTCTATAGAGGAACTGCCGGTTCAACAAACGACCCCTGAAGCATGGGCCAGTTACCTACAGTCGCGCTCCTGCCTATTCCAGGAGAGCAGGGACGCAGACGAACTTAAAGATATTCGATATATCTCCTGTCGGTGTTCAAAGTGACAGACACAACGAGACGCTGGAGCTAGACCGAAAAGTGAAAATGGTGACGGTGTGCATGCCACGGTTACAGGATCGACAAACGAGGTGGAAAACACTACGAAAGCCAAAGTTCTCGACGAGGGCGGTTCAGCTTTTGGCGACACCGCAGAGTTTAATTATACGACACGTTTATGGTGGTCGTGAAAACAGGGGAGCTCAGTGCTGGGTGTACTGGAACGTGTCTCGCATGTCTCCCTTTTCATAGTAAAAAGTAATCGAGGGAGGTCGGTGCATGCGACATCTGCATGCAGTCACAGTTTCTCGGACGCCAGTAGTGTCAACGTGGCACGTTCACATGACCCTCTGTGGTGTTTGTGTACCTTTTAAATCTGCAACGACGAACATCGTGCGTTGGGTCCGATTTTTCTGTCATGCTTGCACCAGGTTTTCTCTGTGCCACTGATGAAAACAGTAGTCAGGGAAGTCCTTCCCCGCTACGACGTCGCACAACCACGTGTTTATAGGGCGCACAGCAACTCCAATAATCGCGTGCCAGTCGCACTGTTACAGATTCTGGGGGGAAAATAGTGGAATTGTCCAGGAAAAGGGGTTATTCTTCCGTTGAAAAAACCGGTTCGCTGCATGTGCCTCACAATCTTTGTAGATGCTGTGTGCTGGGATATACCATCTAACGAGTGACCGATATATGTTTCTCCTGCTGATGTACACATGCGTCACGACAACATGCCCTCACGGATTAAGTTTGTCCATGCTACGGACAGTTTCTGGATTCGCTCCCGCCGTTGTAAAGACCGCACTTCGCTAGGTCGCCGGCCGCCGCTGGGAGTGCTGGACTGTAGACGCCTCGGAGAGACCGTCCGTTACTCGGGAGAACTAGAGCTTTAATGGACAAAAAAATATGCAGTTAGTAGCACCATAAAGAGAGAAGTGACTCTCTCTCCTTGTTATCTAGGCATGAACTACCTATTCAACACTTTTTGAAGAAGAAAGGGGCAGTGCTAGCAGTCTGCGTTTGGTAGTTCCGTTCCCGCAAGGCTTGGCGTAATTCGGCCATATCTATTGCATGCTGATGCGAGTTCCCGCTACCTTCTAAGCTGCGTGTGGTGTATGCTGAATTTGACAGGAACTCGTTTCGACGCACGGAAGAGCAGAAATTCGTTTCTTGGTTTGTCCAAGTGCCGAAAAAATGGAAAACGGATTTGTTGAGCGCGTCCTGTCAGTTGACCTCAGACGATACTGACCAACCCAGAAGTTTGTTTGCAGTCAACGACTTTCGCTTGGTCAAAAAATTGCTGTGCACCTGCTGCTACAGAAACGCTAATGTTTAAAAACACGTTTGCTCAACAAATTCTGCGCCAGTGGATACAGGTTTCCTAAGTAGTAAAGTGGAGTTTGCACCATTTGTTGTGGTGCGGTGCATTCCGGCCGATGCATGTGTTTCAGCGACATTGACACCTTATTTAGTACGATGGTCCAGCGTGGTCAAAATACTAGCTGCAACACCAAAAACATTTCACTGACTATCAGTTCACGATGAGCCGTCCAACACAGACTCTGGTCGGCACGACACGTCAACGACAAAGTGATATTGTTTTGGGGAGTACGACTTGACGCGTTCCACATGGCACAGACTGAATACCCACGTGCAGTCGCTGTGAGCGCCAAATAAACTAGGAAAATCGGCCACTGCTAAACCTGCCAAACGGCGTAGGACGTGTTGCGCGAACTTAAGGTCTCGTCCAATATCCCTTCCCAGGTACAGCTTCTGTCCATGAATGGCAGCATACGTTGCCTCAGAAGATTTGAAGCGGCTCGACGCTGATACTTTACAATCGCACTCGGTGGCACACACCCCTGGTTCGGAAATCAGGTTCCACCTACCGGCCTCGCATGCGACCCGCAAAGAATGCGCTGGTTTTTCAACAAATTCCATGGGGCCTATGCCGTGTACATGCAGCATAGCGCCTCGTTCTCTGTTGACTACAGCTAGGGCAGTGCTCCACGCTTGCTCGCTCGATGGAATAAGGCCAAGAGACACACGATCTGCCTTGCCCACCAGAAACACAGGGGCAGGTCCCAAGGCTCTATCATCCGCGTGCGTAGACGCACTGTGGCACTCACTATAGCTTTGCCCGGGCGTCTGGAAGCTGTCGCAGAGATTCAGTGTGACCCGTCTTGGATCAACGTGATTCAGAGCAAGGGCCGCTTCGAAGAACTGCAAAAAAGCCAGCATGGACACAGTGGCAGCTCAAAATCGTACAGGTTATGATAGCCAGCAGCAGTGCACTGAAGATACGTAGGTGAAGGAGGGAGGCTGTACAACTCTAAAGCTCCCTCCCTTCTTCCGTGTTCACACTGCTGGATGCTCGCGAGTGTCCTACTCACGTGGAGGGCATCCCGATTCCAGTCGCAAGCATAAAGATGCTTCAGTCTGTCTGCACCCGCGCAGGTGAGAGCGGCAAGGGAAAAGTAGCCAATTCCGCAGAACAGGTCCACCACGGTCTCCGGCTCAGCCGATTTGCTTGCTCTGATGAGATTTACAAATCGCGCTCTGCAAGCACAGAAAATATCGGAGAGGAACCCTGTGACTTCCGCACCGAGAAAACGCATCATCTACTGCAGCCGTGATTGCAAAAACATACGTACCGTTCCGTCCCGTTGCCCGAGGCAAACATACACTTCGTCACGTCAAAATGGTAAACCACTCCGTTCTCTTGGTGGTTGACGAGGCCACTGGTACCGTGGATGATCTGAACCTGATCACGCAACACAAGATTTCGATAACGCGAACGAGTGTCGTTTGACGAGAATCAGGAATTACCCCGCTATACCACCTCTACATGACGTGGCTGCATCAAAGGAACAACTGTCTGTTCAAGACAAACGCTGAATGCTGAAGTTCCACCCTCATGTTCGTACCTGGCTTTGCCGTTTCGGCCCTGAGATCGGCGCTTGCACGCCAATCGTCTCCGCCTTCAGTCTCTTCGCCAAATGCTTCCACACTGATGGCTCGAGTCTCCTCCCACCAACTTGAGTCTCTCCCCTGAACACAGGACCGGAAGGCACACTCACGTCGGGTATCGGAGAGCCGAACTCAGTCACCTCAGCAACGAAGCTTGCGACAAAACGAATCCGGAGGAACTCGGCCCGCTTTACGACTGCTTGTCCTCCAATAAACACTGCAACTGTTCAACAGCTGCACATCTATGTACGCGATCCTCTCAACTGACAAAGCTGTGTTTGTGGCGACGTTGTGTTCTGGATAAAGAGGCCTGGTCTCCAGTGCTGCCTACCGAGTCCACAGGAGACCTTTTGAACTCACTCAGCAAGAAAGGCGCTGAGGCCTTGGAGACTGCCAGCTGGCAGAAGAACAGCATTTCCGAGTCGTTCGAATTTACGAGGAAGAGACGGCAACTTCGATCGACTTGGCTCCAGTGTCTCGGAGGGTTTCCTGAGTTTGTTTGTGCTTTTGAGCAGCGACGCTCGCAAGTCGGAGCACCTCTCGAGGAAAACCGTGCTCGCGGACAGCTCCTGAGCGGCCTCTAGAAGGCTCTCCGCGATGGCTACATCAAGAGAGAACACCGGTTGTTTCTTCGTCTCTTCTCCGCTGTAGTTGTAAAAACAAAGGTTTGAACTCAACCAGTCTGCACAGAACAAGAACCAGGATACACGGTAAAAATGAACTCCGAAACACGTCAGCGGTCTTAACACAGATGTCGGTTGCTTTGGGGCTGATAAAGCACAGTTGTACTGAGCGCACCTTCGGTGGTCATGTCAGAGACGGAGACAGAGTGTCTCTTATTGAGTACCGCGCCAATCTCAAAGGTTCGGCAAACAGGTATCATCGTCAAGGCGGCAGTCCTTTGGAGGCATGCTTCCGGAATCCCGGAATCGCGGGGCTGGCGAAGGTTCAGTTTGCTCTCTAGCTGGGATACGGCATTCCCAGGAACTGGGGAGATCTTTCTGTCTTTGTCGTAGATGAACTGCTCTTCAAGGACCGTCTTGATCCACTTCACATCATTCTGATTCCGAACGACAAGCCAGGTGTCCGAAGATTGACTGGAAAGTCCATTCTCTCTGTCATCTGCCCCTTGCCTGGCAAGCAAGCACGCATCGAGCATCAGCTACTTTCTGTGCAATGCATGCCTTATTTCCTCGCTGTTTTCCACATTAAAGCGCGGCAGCAAGCACTCAGTGTTGACAATTAGACCCTTTGGTGCACATTTCATTGGATGGGGTGAAACAGCCTGTGGCACGTCCGAATCCCCGAGTGTCGGATCGAACTAGAACGCCAAAAAAAGGCAACCACGCAAGGACAGCGCATTCATCGACTGCACCAGCAACTGATCATCTGTTTCTCTCTGTGCAGTCCTTACCCTTTTACTGCCTCTTGGTTGGAACCTCTTGGCAGCCTCGCTTCATTCTCTGCTGCAGGCGACATGGACGCGTTCGGCTTGCCGGCAGCACCAGGCTCCAGTCCAGACATC
>AVCM01000012.1:0-22473 GCA_000447165.1 Hammondia hammondi
GAGGAAGCAGGGGAAACACCGAGAACTTCATTCTGTAGCAAGCGGGATCTCGTCATGTTGGTCTCTTTTCATCGGCAGTAAATGTGAGTGAACATGCATCTTTCGTCTTCGTCTTGGATTAAATGTGGAGACGGAAGTTCTTCTGTTCGCGCCCCAAATTCGCAGATGCGCACTCTCTCGGTAGACTCCTGTGGCGGCGCCACACTCTGCGCTCTGATGCGGGTCCTGTGTGTTGTGCATGTTGTGTCTTTTCCACTGCTTCGCTTTCAAATCAAAATGCGTGAGAGGTCGCGCCTAGCGCACCAGCGTCTCCCTCTTCCTTTCGCGCGCTTCTCCATCGTTAAAGGACACAGGACACGTTGTAGTCCACGCGACGAAGAGAGAGAAACTTCCGACCTGGAGTGTTGCTGCCGGCTTTCCTTCAGTACCTGTACGGCGGCGGGACGCAGTCCAAGAACCCAGACGACGGAACAGTTGTCAAACCTTTGGGGGTCGGAAGGGGAGTTCGCCGTGAAGATGCGCAGGAAGAAGGGTGCGAGAGGAAGCGCCAACAGCGAAGAAGGGCGACAGAGACACGCTTTTGAGGAGAAGATTGCTCAAGGTTAATCCAGTGTATGGCCGTAGAGCGATTGGATGGGAGAAAGTAGCATGACGAGGGCCGCCTCGAAGGCAAAGACGCTAAGCGCAATGAAGCTCTGGCAGAGGCAGCCCGCACCGCCGTCGGCTTTTGAGATTCATGCAGTCAAACATGTCTGTCTGTGCAGAGAAGCGAATTCTCGTTTTTGCGTGTGAAGACTCCTCGCAAGTTTTCACAAGCGTGGGAGTGTTGACAGAATACGGAGTTTCGCTTTCAGCGGAAGCGCTGGGCCCTGCGAAACACTCGGTCGCTCCAGTCACGCGTATCTACCGGCTCTCCGCAGCAATGTGCGACTGCGGTGTAGACGAAAGAGACACACACGTTAACCGTTTCTGACAGTTGTACGGTCCGTAGAGCTTTCTTTTACAGCTGGCAATCAAGCATGCACAGTTTCGAGCGCTTTCGAGGAAAGCGGCCAAAAAAGGTGAGGGCGATCCCTCCACTCGACTGCCTTGCGACACGTGCACGCAACGGCAGCGATGGAGCAGCAACTCAAGAATCGGTTCTGAATTCGGTATTGGTTCGAGGCTGGCAACAACCTGCTCTCGAAAAACGACGAGCTTAGTGGTTCGCAAGTCTGAGGCTGGGGTGAGTGGTGAACTGAAAAAGGCTTTCTGTTCTTGCGTTAGAGTTTATTTTCTATGGCACGGCGTACCACACAAGTATGTCTTCCGCACTCGTGGACTCGGTAAAGCACGAGGAATTAGAGCAGAATACCAAGGCCTTTGCCTGGAGGGGTGCTGCGTTACGCCACTCTTTCGAAGAGGGAACGGTTCAGAGGAAACGTCGTCTTCACCAGATAGAGTTAATTTAGATCAACGTGCAAAGAACCCGAGAAGAACGGACATCTCTCCATGTGGCTGTCCAGTTGTTTGTCAAAATGCTGTCCGTACGAAGCTGTTGTTATTGAGTGCCCGACCGCCGTTCTATCTTGACTGCTACCCGCAGAAAGCTGTGATTTCCCGCACCAGCGGAAGACCGTATCGCCGACGATATGGAATTTGGCCGGGACTCTGTGCGATGCAGGCGGAACAGAGTCAATGGACGGTTCATTTTTACCGAACTGTGGTATCCATCCAAGAGGACCAACACGGTAGAAGTCTTCTTGTCCACGGTGTTCTAAGGACACAGGTAGTTTCACTTGTCCCAGAAAGAGCTTGTGACTTGAGAAGCCGAGCTCGTCTTGAAACGCAGGCGGAGTCTCGTTTTCCACGATCCTCTTTTCGGAAGCGCCTTTTTATGGTAGCGATCCTGGTTGACTCTCCCTCCTCCATGGGAAGAAAAAACGGGAGGACTCACTCTTGACAGACGTCGAACTGGCTACCTTCGCTGTCTTTTCTGTCATGCTCTGCTTATTCTTATGGCTGCGGTTCCGGATTTCTGCCGCGTCTCGGCCTTGAAGCCGCGGCGAACTCATCTGAAGTCTTGTTCTCTGAGCAAGTCAGTGCGTGCGTTGCACCGACAACAGAGTGTCTGCAGACGTCTTTGGCTTTTTCAACGATGGATAGCGAAATCCTGCTTCAATAGCTTTCGCGCACACGTGTAAGTTCTGAGATCTGCTCAAGTCCACGTTCCCGTTTGGTGCTGTCATAACGCGGCCCTGGCATAACGTGGGAGGATTGTGGAAGATCCTCTGCGTCACTTCGAACGCGTACTGACCGTAAAGGGGTTTCCCGTTCTTCGTCTTTGCCGTCAACAGGAGACGAGAAGTCGCTAACCCTCCTCCGTTCTGTGCCCAGCTCGTGAGCAGTTCCCCGCTCTCGTGTGGTGTAGAATGTCGCTCTGGTAGCTTTCCTAGACTCTCTGGGTAGGCCGTAAACGGCTACTGCCGAGTGCCAGGACTTTCGAGTCAGTCTTTCCTGATTTCCAGGGGTTTCCACTACAGGCAATCTTGATTCCTTCGAGGCGGCGACAATGCCGGCTACCGCGGATGCAGCGGACTGAACTTTAACGGTCGTGCGGCGTTTCATGCTGGTGAAAGTGGGTATAGGAGGTGGAATTTCTTCGTCTGGAGAACACTCTACGGGCTCGGGTGTACCCTGTGTGTTTTTTCGAAACGAGCAAAAGATGCAGAGACCCAGGAAACCGAGAAATAGTGCAGCAACGAGGAGCCAGGCTGCTATCCTCAGCCGCTCTAGAGTGAACCACCGGTGCCAGGACAGAGGCGCGACTGTTGTGGTTAATGGAACGACAGTAAAGAGTCTAGCAGGGAGCGTGGTGATTGGAGCATACGTGGAACTTGCAGTGTGGGCAAAATCGTACTGGAGACGGCAAGTTTCACTGCAGAACTGCATCTCCACGACCTCTGGACACGGGTCGACACCTGGACCAGACGCCTCTCGCAGAATCTGGCGCCGCCGCAGTTGCCGACAATGGAAGCACGCAGACCACGAGCTTTCTTTGAACAAACACGGTCGGCGCAGATCAATCAGAGGCCGTCTTGTTTCAGAGTCAGTGCTGGACGGACAAAAAGGGCCCTCTGAGAAAACACAACCGCCAAAACTCAAGCAAACGACAGTAGAAGTCCACGGGTTTCCTCCCTATATCGTACGCTGGACACGAGCTTCCGGGGGTATCCGATTTTCGGTTCCTACGACGCAGTTCGAAGTCCTTCGCGAGCAGCAGGACTTCCTGTGGGTTTTTGTGAAGAGAAAGCTGCAAGTTCTTGATACTCTTGCTGCGGTGGCGACACGAGCCCGGTGTGTCACATTCTGCGTTCTACTATGTGGGAATGGCTTTGAAGTTTCCCTACGACCTGCTGCGTGGGTGGCATTATTTCTCCAATCTACTATGGAGTATACACATCTTTGAAAATATTGCAGGACTCATGAATTCTGGGGACCATCGGGAAACCCGGTCACGCAGCTTGCCTAAGAGAAGCATCTCGAGTCCTAGTTGTTGGTAAACAGTGTCTTACAAGTACCTTGAATACGCTTGCTGCAAGAAACAATCCTTCTCGTGTGTACCGTCGTCAATTCAGAGAGCCTCAATGTACGCCTCAGGAAGTGAGTTAGGAGATTGTGAGGTGACAAGGCAGCAGTTGTCAGTGGACCTTCGTGCGTATGCTTGGAACAGTATCCGTTTGCTTGCCAACAAAAGAGCCTTCTCACGGTTGCCGCAGAACCCAAAGAAGATAGTATATTGATTTCTCAGCTATCTGGTAGATGTCAATGACTACAGGGGAAAAGAGTGCGGATGGGTGCGAGGGCGTGCGAAGTCTTTGTGCCTGACAAGCCTCATGAGAGCGAGCGACCACCTCTCCTTCGGTGTCACTTACCGCCACATGGTTTTCGCTGGATCATCTCGCAAGGCTTGCCTCCCCACTGGGCTTCTCGCGTCCTTGTGAACAGTCGAGACGACAAGCAGTTCGTGTCACACAGACTCCACTCACTCCAGGTGCCTTGGCAGTCGAGCGCCTCGACATCGAAAACGAGGCGTGCTTCCTCCGAGGGACACTCCGAGGGGCCGAAGAAACCCTCAGGTGGACAGAAACCAGAGGCTTTCCCGATGAGTTCCGCTTCTGCCAAGACCAGCTCGCGATCAGCTGAGCTAGCATGTGTCGAGCACTCGAGTGTCTGTACACCGAAAAGTCTTATGTGCTGCCACGACCACAGCGCAACTGCCCAGCCCTCTAGGGTCTCTAGGACATTTGCAGGTGGAATTCTTCCGAGGAGTCCTTCCCGAGACGCCAAAGCATTTCGTTGTCGGTCGTATGCTACACACGTGAAGCGAATGCCTGCACCCCATTCCTCAGGCTTAACGAGAAAGACGAGAGACACTTCCCAAACGTCGCCCGCGTCCATCAGTTCCACAGTAAAGGCAGAGGGTCGAGCCTCAAACCGGACGAAAGTCGCCAGATCGCTATCTGAGACGTGAATGGCGTTCTGCTTTCCATTCGACGAAGCGTGCGCCGTTTCCGCTCCTTCGTACACGCGAGAAAGTTTCAAGCGTTGGCAGGCACCTTCGCGACAGGTCGGGGCACGGATGACTCCAGCGTTCAGAGTGCACGACGCACCGTCTTTCGGCACGAAGTTTTGCAGGACCTCGTGTCGGTGACACGCGGAGTTGCAGGCATCTTTCCGATTCCACCTTGCAGCAGAGCATTCGCACCGGAGATCCACTGTTCAGCGTAGACAAGCGTCTAGGCCCGAAGAAGTCTCGACCCGAAGTCAGGAACTGAACATCTTAACGCGCTTGACGTGATGTGAGTACAGAGTGTGTCTCTGCTCAGTTACCTCTTAAAGTCTCGAGCTGCCCGTAAAGCATACGCACATGCACGTATACGCACCATGTAGCTCTGTCGAGGCAGCTGTGTATCGATCGATATACACCGGTAATTGTACTGTTCGTTCGTTCAAAGTCACCCTCTCCCTTAAGTATAGAAAACTCTAGCGGCTTACTTGACTGTGCATGTTGGATCGTCTGTAACTTTGTGGACGCGTACAAATTGTAGCTTGGTGGCAGGAGCGGCGGTATTAGGCCACAGAGTTTCGTGGCCTGCGCTGTCATTCCCTCTGGAGAACCGGGTGACCCAGAAAACGGAATCATCAGGAAGCGGCAACCAGTCTGTAGCGAACGCCGCGTTGTTGAGAACATTGCCGAGGATTCGTTGCATGGTGAGGGGCGTCGATTCATCCACATTTCCGTCTTCAAAAATGTGCACAAGGGTCGTCGTCCAGCGCAGTGCGCTGCCGTAACCCACAAGGACGCCATCCTGAGGCCCAAGGGCACTGACACGCAGCTCCGAGTAGTCCAACACACTTTTTCCCGCGTCAATTTCCTTGACCGCAGCCAAGGGTTTTCTTCCGTCCGCACTCCACTTGCCCATCATGAGACTGGCCGTCTGAATCTCCCCCAAGAGGGGATCCGGTTTACCACCGTTCGTTTCCTTTGAAAACGCCCTTCTCCAGAACAAGAGCCAGTCGCCTTGTGGGCCGCTTGCAGGCAGGATTTGAGCCAAAGAGTCAATTGCAAGGCTTGTTCCCAGTGTTTGTTGAGCTGTCCCGTCGAGAGCTGCCGTAGAGTCGACGGCGAGAACGTCGTTGATGAAAACACCGGCAGCGTCCGGTTTATCGCTCGTGCAGACGCTAGCCCACTTGCGGGTTTTGGGGTGAACGCGACTCAAGGGAGGCGAAGAGCAGCTCAAACAGTTCCTGTTCAAGAGACCGTTGCTACGGACTACACTGCCGTCATCGGCTATCAGCTGCGTGAGACACTGTGGCGATAGCACGGGTTTGCCGTCAAGTAGGTTCCACTGGTGTGTGTGGAAAGTGACCGCATAGCGCGCTTCAGTCGCAGTGCCTTCCCCCTTGTCTGCCCAGAGACCGTTCGCCAGGCCGTGGCCGTAGTCGAGAGACACGTCCGTCGCTACGAGAGTCTCCCACTCTGGTTCTTGTGCATCTCCTGGAGGGATCCTGACGATGTACACCGAGCCGTAGCGGCCGCCATGTTGGGCAAGTCCGGTGGGAGATCCCAAGCGGTAACCGTGGCCGCTGCTTGAGGAATCTGTTTGCCATCCATCGGCCCCCCCATTCAGTCCTGACGGGGCCGAATTCGCCAGTTCGTACTGGTAACAGTCTGCAGGGCCATGTGCCCAAGGGGTGTCCCCCGAGCAGATGCGCTCTCCCACGGGTACCGTTACCGAGTCAGCGCCATACAGTTCAGCTAAGCACGAGGTGGCGCCGGAACTGCCAGATTTCCTCAGATTGATTGTGCAGGGGCTCGAGCCTGTGCACACTCGCGCTTCTTGTGGAGTTTTGCAGCGAGCTGTCCAGAAAGCGATCACCACTTTGTTCGCATTCTTGCCCTCGTGCGGGCCGTGGACCCAGAACCCCAGTGCTTTCAGTTCCGGATATTTTTCGGGGTTGTAGGTGAAAGAGGAGCGAGAATGAAGCGTGCCGCCGACATAGTACTCCTGCTCAGCGCGCTTGCCGTTGTACGTGAAGAACTCGACGCGCACTCGACAAGAGAAAAACAGAGGCTCAGTTCCGGAGTAGGCATTTGTGTATCGGTCCTGCTCCGGACACCAGTTATACGTGACAGCGAACTTTTCCTTCGTTAGCGGGACAAACGCAAACCGCTCGAAGGCAGCGTACCCCTTGTAGGTGAGCGCGGCTTCATATTTGCCTAGTGTCAGCGGAACTTTCACCTTCCCTCTGCTCAAATTCTCCCTCAGGGGCAAAGTCCCCTGTTCAGTTGTCAGGTAACAGTCGGCTGCTAGGAGTGTCGTTGTCCACATGAGAAATCCTACTAGAAAGGAAAGAACAGTCACAGCGTGGACGAACCCACAGTCCCGTTCGCGCAAAGAAATCATATATCTCCACAAAGGTTTCTTTCCCTTCATGGCCAAAGGGGTTGCAGGCGGAGGGATTGGAAAAAGAAGGAACTCCGCTGGTGCGCGTGTCAGCGTCAGCTCATTTGATGCAGATCATCGTGAACCCGTCAAACGTTCAGTAGAAAAGAAAGGCTGACTGTAGATGAGGTTTCGACGAGACACCACATTGTTCCAAACGAAAAGAGTTGTTGTCATATTCGTTCCATTATTTTTCGGGATCCACATGCTACAGAATCCTCGAACATGGCTGGGCGGGCGGCCTTTAAGCCGAAAATGGCTCCTGACCGCGAAAACGTGGAAAACGATTCGACCGAAGACTCTGGTGTAGTGCATCTGCGAAAAAATGGCCGCCGTTTTGAGGAGGGTTACGTCACAGATGGGGAGGAATTCTGAGGTAAAAATTATCTCAGACCTCTGGCTCACGTCTGCGTGGTCGACAACACGCTTTTAACAGACAAGTATGACTTGCGCCGCATACATCACGGGACGGACGGTTGTGATGCATCTGCAAAGCCGTTTCTTGCAAGTACACGAGCGACCTTCTAGTGTCACCGATTTCGTACATTTCGCGCATATGCTTGTTGAAGATATTTGTAAGTTATGCGTCCCCCACAATAGCGTGTGGGGCAAATACAAAAGGCGCCACACTCAGCGTGCCGTCGGAGCAGCAAAAAGGGTTTCCGTACAAAGCAGCCAAAACTGTTGGGGTTGCGAGAGGCGCCACACTCTGCCGAGCATCACACTTTCCTCAGGTGGAGCCTTATCCTGTTGGTGTTTCAAGTATTGCTTGCACGGTTGAGATCGGCTTGGAGTTCACACTGACGATTTTGCTCTCGTCTCTCCGCATTGCTCGGCCGGTAGTCGCCGGTTAGAGTATTGTGAAGATAAACTTCTTTGACGCAAATTTTGATCACTGATGGGGAATCCTGCTGACAGCATCACTGCCGGCGAAAACACTCCGTAGTCCGGCTTTGTGTAAATTCGGTGCCACTGGATACATGATCCAGACCTCGTGGCTGTGCTACGACAATGAAGATCGCCATTACTACAGGCACTCAGATCTTTACTTGGTAGTCCCGCAGTCTTCTAGATCCCAAGGTATATCTAGTCAAACACAAGAAGACGGTGTATTCAACTCGCTTTACGACTGTTTTGGAAAGGCATAATGCTTCGGGGCAAGGCTCCCCTTGAGAAACCACGGCAACACGAGTAAAACCGGCGGGAGTGTCTTTGACTGGCACACTAAGCCGCTTCGACAGCCAAATACCATTGTACCTACAGCGTACCGTTCGTACATAATTCCTGAGCAAGTGGGAGCAAGGCAGAATAGAAGTGGTGAAAATGAAAAGTAATTCCATCCAAAACCGGTGGTTTGCTTGTATTTACGTTATCAACATGTCAATGAAATATCAATAACGATGAAACTCGTGAAAAAGTTCTGCGTCCGGCAACCTCCAACCAGAAGGGAAATCCCTTTTTCTCCCAGTTCAGCTTCTGTGGAACAAGCGTCTGTGACCGGTGGTCACGTGAGTGGTGTGGCTGCCGTCCCATGTGAATATCCTCTTTCCACCGATGTCTAGTCAGTACAGGTTGTTATTTACACATTCTGCAGTGTGCCTCACCATGATAGTTCCTTGGAGAAGTGCCCCTGATTGTATTTGAACCGATTTAGGACTGGTGAGCCTTCTGACATGTCAAGTGCCATCTTGTAGGACTTGGCTAGCCGTTTGCAGAGACGTAGTGTCTTGTCCGCCGGCGGCTTGCTCACTCGACATCCAGCTAATCACCGCTTTTCCACCAAAACACACCTCTTTTCCACCAAAGCACGGTCACCTTGCTGTTATGTGCACCTAAAGGGTAAGGTGAAGGGTTTCTTCCCGAGCTCTTGATCCTCACCGGCGACGTCAACGATGCTGTCTTCTCCGATTCGTCCGGTGACAACACGCCGCCGCCGGTTATGCCCGACTGGGAACTCAGAGCGGGTCGCACCGTGAAGGACTGGGCTGTGCCGTCCTAATTCTCAAGTAGAACAACAGATAAGTATTTTGCATAACAATCACCAGTCAGTTGTGTGTTTGCGACTACTGGCTTCGCGACACTTAATCAGGTTATGTCGTGTCCGCGGCGAGAATCCATTAGAGAAAGTATCTAAGCGCCGGAGGTGGTTGTGTCTCGCACACTTTGGGTCGATTTTCTCAAGAGTGTGGTTCTACTGTGACGGTTGTTTGAGAAGGGGTTGTTGATCCCCAACAACACTGTTCCTCTTACGGGACAACAACATTGGCCAATACTACGATTACCGACATGAAATCTGTCGGGAAACATCGGCGTCTTTCTCGCATATCGCTGCGGGAAACGTCACCTCTACTTGCGGCAATCTGCTTCCTTGTTTCCATTTTTGTCTTGCCCTCGAACTGCTTCGACTCACTGTTACCCAGTGACACCGTTCTGTTTCCACGCTCCTTCCGATCAGCCGAGAAAGCTGCTCACCAGCATCAAGCGGCACCCGCCGGAAGTAGATCCCGCGCACCGTCATTTATTTCCAGCGACAGACCGGTGACTGAGCACGCCGGTTCTCGAAGTTCCTTCCTCTCTGAAGGAGGCCCATCTTTGAACTGGATTCGGCAACAGGAGACCGCAACCATGTCTTCTTCCTCAGAGAGCCCAGTGGTGAAGGTGAATTACGAGAAATCAGTCACTTTCGATGGACCTGTACTAAGAGGAGGCGCTGCGCTTCAGGGTGGCGTTCAAGATGCGGAGACAAACGCCCCCGTTGGGGCTTGCTCGAAGATGCTGGAGGTGGAGACGAGCCAGTTCAAGACGAGTCTACCTCCTTTCGGTTGCCCTGCAGCCACAGTCGAGTAATGCTTAAACCAGACAACACATTGGTGGAAAGCAGTCAGTCTGATAAGTTACTGAAGAACCCGCGTTGCGATATCAGACGTTCCACAGACAGATTGATAGCACCAAGAGAGAGACTACACATCTTCAATTTCTGCACTGACACACTCAGTCGGAGCCACTGTACTTGCTGGCATGCGAACCGGGACAAAATCATCGAAATCAGGACCGGTGTTGCCCACCATAAGCGAGGAAGTGTCACGGCGGAATTCAATTTCGGTTCAGAGGGAACCGTTCAAAATACTGCAGCGTGTGTCGCGCAGCAAATGAAGTACAGTGATGGTTGTTCAGACGCTTCAGCCATCTGTGTTATTTTGCCTATCTTCGGTTTGTTGTGTACAGCGTGTGGCACACAGTATATCTGCTTTATGCGCCTTTCGAGGGTCTCGTAGACATGTCGCTCCCTCCCTCATACCGACAACAGCTTGCAGTTCTCAAGGACACATCCCTGAAACAGGGTGAGCATCCCTCTCAAATGGCTAGGAAGGAAGGCACCGTTCAACGCAGGGATAGTGAAGGAACGTAACAAGCCTCCAGGCACAAACCTTGGATACTCGGTTCTATTTTTCGTGGAGAACGTGGAAAGCAAGTTTACGCCGGTGACAAGCGGTCCGAACAGACTGTGCATATCTGTGCATCTACCGCCAGAATCTGCTGTGCCACTCAGACATTCTGACAGGCGATTGAGCCACCTGAGTCCCTGTATCAAACGTCTTGCAGTTTAGGCCATTTATTTATTCAGAACATAGTTTACATTCTCTTCAGAGTCAGATGGATTTCCTTTCATCTTGTTGAGGAGCTATCACAAATTAACCGTGACATATTTTTGTGCCCCCGACCATCATCGACTTCAGCATCCACGGCTACGTCCACGGATCAAACTCGCAAATTAACTACTCACGTAAAAATGAGAGACAGTGCTAGTTGTATAAAGCGATAAAAACAAGAACGGACTGGATCCCATTTTGGCTCTGGCGTTGTGTACTTCTGTCGTTTCTGCGTGGCAGGCTGGCACACTGATCCCAAGTCTCTTCCTCCGGAATGTCAACAAGCCCTTCTGTGGCTTCACTGCAAGATGCATGATACGATGATCCTCTGCGGTGGAAAGACTACCGGCTGGAAGTACTCCGCGCGAAGCGATTTTGAGATAGCACGTAAGTTGCACGCTGTGCTCGGCAGAAACTTCGTTCGAGTGACCATGGAGATCTGCAGCTTTTCAGTCCCTCACCTCACCTCCCTCTGAAGAGTGACGTGGATACTCTTAACTCTCGCTGTCGAACCAACGACAACACCCATTAGAGACATTCCACACTACGCGTGCTCACATGCCAGGTTAGAGGAGGACTTGTATACTTTCGGTTGACCGGTTTCAATTATTATTTCTACAGAGCAGTACTGCTCAAAAACAGAATCGCCGATCTTTGCAGCATGCCAGAAAGTGGCACAGGATGCTGGCTCCTCTTCAGAAGCTTATCCTTTCGGCGGATGCAGGTAAGAGCCGAAGCAAAGGCACCGTTGGCAGAAGCAAAGAACGTGTAGCGTCGCACAGGACTTGCGTGTCGCAGTAGCGATCTACGCGGAGATGAAGCAGTCTCTCCATCCTACGTACAGTGCAGGATGCCGGATTCGGTGTGGTAGCCGCAGCTCGTGTTTACTATTCGTACCGTGCAGAATTCCAGAAGACCTGCGTACTAGAAAGGAATCACCGACCAGAACCTTGCTTAGCATGAGTGAGCATCTTTCTGTGGTGGCGTGGCTTGACGCCCCTGTCCGCTCTCTCCCTTGTGCTCTCTTCAAAAAATTCGTTCCAATATTGACAAACTCGAACGCTATATGTTGTGAAACACGCTAGCAGAACCCCAGTTGTCCAGAAGGTGTGCAGATTCCTTTGGGTCACAAGGTCAACGCAGTATTCCCTCTACGGCCTTCAGGGGTGCTCGAAGGTTGTATGCACTGTTCCTGTTGATTTATTGTACATTTACTTCTACAGGAGCTTTAATGAAGAGACTGGCAGTCCAGGAACCGCTGTTCTGTACGCGGCTGGCAACAGAGTCAATCCCTCTCTTTCGCTCAGTTTAACGGGCGCCTTAGTGATTGGTGGCTTTTGGGCAACGATTGCGTAATAATCCACTAGCAATTTGAAATAAACATTAACTAAATTTTGGAGGATGCCGTGAAGTAGCTAAACCGTCGTGTCTCGTAAAACTCACCGCAAGCTGTCTCACCAGTGTCGGCACTCAAAGCCTGCTTTTCCTGGCTTCGACATGTATCACATATATTACCATTTTCAACGTTTCGCTTTGGTACCAAACAAACCTGGATGTTACAAACAGAGGAAATAGTGAATATTTTTCACTAAGTGAACTGGGAAATTTAGAGGACACCACTGCTAGTGGAATCCCTGAAACCTGGACTTTCTGTATTCTTGAACAGCGTCAATCCCGTTTTTTCAGACTCGAACCCGCTGGTCTATAGAGCAAAAACGCAGAATCATCATATATCCGTAGAGATTTTTGACTACAGGCTCTTAGTCGTTGAATGGATCTCGGGCGCGGGAGGGGCTCCACGCGCTCCAGGTTCCTGCCGCCTGCATAGAATTGTTGATTTCCTGATATGTCTCCCGCACCATACCGGAATTCCCTCTCGATTCGGAGCCGTGATATTCAGTGCTGGGTCCTAAGGAGAAGGTAGAGAATGCAGGAGAAGGGAAACGTTTTGGTGAAAGGGTACCCTCTCCAGGGGTAACAGAGAAACCGCCGTTCACAATCCCTGCTCCCGGGTTGCCGTTTGTCAGGGTGTGCTGGTAGTCTGTAGTCGGGAAAAAACTGTTTGGCAAAGAAACACCAATCACTGCGGGCCCACCAAACTGCATACTCGGCACTCCGCGTGTCATACTCGGCGACGATAAGCCACCTGAGTTGCCCACGTTTCCGTTCAGCGGATGGGGGACGCCGTCTTCGTGAAAAACACCTGCAATGGCACCTGTAGAGGACAGGCCCATGCCGTCGAGACTCCCGGCTGACGCGGCAGTTCGAAGAGCCGGCGAATAGACTCCACCGACTGCAGTGTTGTCCACCATAGACACCGACGGCGTATGATCTGTGTTGCCCGCCATCGGAATGGGTCCAGCTGCAGCGGCAAAGTTAGGGCCGTAGAGCGTTCCGAAATTGGTATTGGCGAAGCCTGCCGCAGGATCGATACTCATGCCTCCTGGAAATACTCCCGGATGCAGAGAGCCCGTGTACGGGCTACGTGATGGAAGCACAGGTGGCAGATTCGTGCCACTCACGTCGCGCATCATGCTCGGTGACATCATTCCGAATCCTTCAATCGGAGAGTACAGCGGTGACAGGCTTTCGAAAGTGGAAAACGCTCCCATCGCCGGGGAGTTTATGAAGTCCTGCAAACCACAAATATTTCACCCTACTTTGATTGTGTACTGGGACGATACAACTCGATTCGCACTGCCCAAACTGATCAGAGACTGCTCCCCTGGTTAAATCCGTCCACACATGGTGGTAGTGGTTTCGATTGGTATACTATAGATCAATTATAAAACTTTTTTCTTCTCTGGATTTGCTCCCACCAGCTCAAAACGCACATGGACGACCGTCGGCATGCATAAGCTCGTAACGAACATAAGGATATTCTGTTCGTTTCGTTCATGATTCGCATAGCAATGAATTCAGTGTTAGTTGGGAGAAAGATAGATATTGTTCTATGCGGACACACGATGGTAGAATTCCGAGGTCTGATAAGCGACTTACAGAACGCAAGACTAATCCATCCTGCAGACTCAACACAAGAAGTGCCTACCACATGAACTTGGGAATGATATTTTCCCGAAGACAATACGTCTGGAGCTCCCCAAATGAAGTTCTGGGGGCTGGCCTGAACATCTTTAGCTGCTGGACTGTCAGCCTCTGGCAGCGTCGTCGTCGCTGGGTTCTCTGTCGGCTTCTTGCTTGGCGCGTCCTCCTGATGTGTTTGAAGGGGTACATTTTCATTTATGTTCTGTTCCTCCTCGATAGTTCCCTCAGTTCTCGCGCGTGTTCCGTCCACCAGTGTAGGTGAGTCAAGAGCAGAAGCCACTGCACTGTTACGGTATCCTTCGCCCTCCATACTGTCTACTGCGATAGCATTCTGGTCAAGAAGTGCCGGCTCCGCCGCTTGCTTTTCGTCTTTGTCAGCGACCTTGTCTTGCCTTTGCACGGTGTCGTCGGAATCTGTAACAGCGGCAGACAGTGAGTATTCACCAGTTTGCGTTGATTCAAAGCGTGTTAAAAGCAGACGACGAACTTTCACCGACATCCTCTGGCAGGGCTTCTGTATATCCCCCGGTCTGTGTGTTACGTAGACTTTCTTGTATCTGGCCACACACTGTGTGGTGTCGACGGTGAGAGCGGTGTTGTTGCTGCTCTAGTAGTAGAGGAGGAAAGGGGTTATGCTGTCGATGTAGCGACCACTTCATCCATTTGGTCTTCGGCTGCTGCGGCAAAAAAAAATTCTGCAACGATGACTTCATGTTCTTTAGTTTTTCTTCGTGAGCCACTCTTGATGTCCCTCTAGGCGAATCTTACCGCTGTTACTCTCGACGACATTGAGGTGATTTTTCTGTTTTTCTGCATCGCCGAGTGCAGCGTGTTGAGGAACTGAGTTTGCTTCGTTTTTTCCAGCAGTGGCATCGGTTGACGGATCACTGTTATCTTCGGCACCTTCTGCCGATGCAAGCATGGAAACGAGGTTCCTCCCGTCACTCTCCGACTCACTGTCACCCGGATCTGTGCCCAGCTCGGGGTCCACATTGCCGGCGTCTTCCATCCCGGAGTTCACAGCTGCATCAACCATGCAGTTTTCACCTCCATCGCGACCTGTTTCACCCCCATGGTTCAGCCGGCAAGATTCCCGTACTGATTCTGACGGGACCGCTTGCAGTGATATGCCCATCTTCTGGTGTGTGGACTCGACAATGGCATTGGCGGAGGTACAGAACGTTGCTAGCAACAAAAGTGCTAGAACCAACGAAGACTGTTCGTGGCCACCGAGATGCATCATGGAAGTGTCTAACAACGCGATGTAGGTTGGTCAAAACCACCGGGTTGTGAGCGGCTCACTTGCCGCTTCACTGACAGTAGGAACAAACCTGAAGATTATAATCATAGAGAGGTCGCGAGGGTCACAATTTTCTTTTTGGCACAAAGGACGCGTCGTTTTTACATCCACCTGCACAGTTTACCCAAAACTCGGTATCAAAATGCAGCCGCTTCGGAGACGAAAGAAGGGCATATTCTTTCTCTCTAGTACACATGAGATGTTTCAAGTTGTATCTGCTTGTTAAGCGCACACTTCCCTGCTGAAAACTCCCAGCAGTGTCGCGGTCCTCTGTTCATTCTCAAAAGGTTGACTTGCCAAGGGGCTCAGCAGCGCTACTGACAAAGCGCACTGCGGATTTTTCATGGGAATTACACTGGGAGCCTCAGAGCCGTTGCAGGTTTGGCGTGTCATGTACGGTCCCTATGGTCTTTTAAGAGGGCTTTCGTGATGTCGAGATCGGTCTACGGTCTCGCCCAGGTTCCAACCGAGTTAGTAACAGTTCTGCCCTTTCGTGACTTCGTTGCACTACTCAGAAGCCTAAAATACTCACCCTGTTCAAAAGCTGTTCGATTCTCAACTGGCACATTCGGCAGTGAAGGCACCGTGCAGCTGCAGAAAATCGCATCCGTCAAAAGCCATTCGCACCGAACGTTCCCTCCTCTGAAGAGCTACATGCCTTAGCAATGAGGCGCACATGCCTACAGTGACACAAATCTTTTTTGTGGCAGGCAGTTGTACGCCCCCCTGTCAACCCGTACAGCAATGAAATCGTTGTGCAGAGGTACATAGGAGAGAAAGGCCGTACTAGAAAGCTCTTGAACCAATCATTACTGTTAGATGCCTGTTCGCAGAGGTTGCCTGGTCTCGCGCTCGGCTGACGCAAAACCAACAGTCGGGGCACGTCACCGGCTCGTGAAGAGGTTTCGGTACATCGCTTGCGAAGAAATCAACTCGATCCTAAATGTTGGACGGTGGGATGACTGACATGTTCTTAGATTATGCCGTAGATTTGGAGAAGTGGTCTGAAAACAGCCGAGCAAAGTCGAGGCCATGCCGTCGCACGAGGTGAAAATGCTCAACCGTTGTCAACTGTTTTCGTGTTATTTCCCCACTGCTTGTTATGTGACTTCGGGAAGCTGCTTTCGCATTTCTGGATTCTCACCGGAGACCGCTTGCCAGACACAATGCCACGTAGTGGAGGCGGCCGAAGCCGACTGAAGTATATTCCGTAAAACACCTGCATTTCAAGAGGCTACCCGAGGAACTGCAACTTGTTCGCGTTGTTCTCGGTTCTTTTCCCGCTTGAACTCTTCACGCATCATGGTTCGTACAGCACGAGGCAAAACACAGTTCCTTCTCTTATGCGTTGCCCTCTCCTTTGCGGCGAGTTCCGAAAAAGCAATCTCAGATCCGGCGGCTGCTGAAGCGCCGTTCGAGTCAGGGACTGATGCGCATGTGCTGTCTCAAGTTAGCGCTGCGCAGGAAGGATCCGTGGAACTCGACGGCGAAATCGCGACACCAGAGACAATTGAGATAGGTCAATCCCCAGAGTTTTCGCAAGAGTTCACCATTCTGTACATCACCGAGACCGTGGTTATCGAAGCAGTACAGTCCAGATCCCCGCCAACTACTGTAGATGTCTACATTGCAGCACTCAATGGGACCATGCTGCATGACGACTCAGCATTTATGTTTGTTACCGTGTACTACGGAAACGGGACAGAAGGCGACACATTGACGGCCCACGTGCAGGAGCCTCAAACTCAAGGCGTCTGGAAAAGGCCTTACTCGATTCAGAAAAGTTCCACCTCTCTCGGCCGCCCGAATTTTGGTGCTGAGGCGTTGAAAGGCCCAGACGATCTGGATAGGAACCGCATTAGTGTGGCAAAGCACGCAGACGCGCCGCAAACAAGAGGATACTTTGAGACTAACAGAGACCGCAGAACTACCCAGGCCGATTCTCTCTTTCATCGGCGCAAAAAGTCAGGATCGATCGAAAGTCAACGACGGCACCCGCGTAAACTGCGCCGTCGAGGTGGAAATCGAGAAAACACTTATCTCCAGTTTCAACCAGCTTACGGGCAAGACCTCCACACATTCGTGCACATCGCTGCTGGCAAGGCCGAGACCGCCTTAGCTGGGAATTTCTTGTTTAATCCCAAGTCGAAAGGCGACATTTACGTCCAAAGCGTGCTCGAGATTCCACATGCCTTTCGAAAGTGGGTAGATCCTGAGTACGCGCCACTCTGGGACCCGGAGTTTATTGTCACCGGGGACTACTGGAGCTCAACCCTCACACCTTGGGTGAGTCCACACTGTGATAAACTGCTAGTGGTCATTTTTCCCTTAACGAGTAGACGACACGAACGTCACGACAGTGTAGATAGGTTTTCTATGTTTCTTGTTGTCCACTTCAGGAGATTTGGGGTGCCATGTCGTGTCTGCTGTATGCAGTACAACACTTCTGCGATATCTTTTACTAATGGCACATACGCGATGGCCGAGGGTTTCTACAAGCACCGATCGGCAAGGTAAACCGCATTTCTCTCTTTTTTCCCCTTCCGTCTGACTGCATTAATACCTCCACTAGGAAACAGGCAGGTCGCACGTCGTGTTTTTCGTTCGAACTTACTTTTTGCACACCGTCTTGTCCTACAGAAAGAAAAAACAGGACTTTTTTGCCGCGGTAGTTTATCAGTTCGGCGGTGAGTGGTTATAACAGAGAAGAGTCGAGTGTTATCCACACATACCAGGCGTAAAGGCGTTCATTCAGTTACTAAACAGGTGCCACGCCAACAAGCATCCGGTACGTGTATTCTGCTTTCCTGGCGCAAGGGTGACTCACAGGACAACTCCTTTTGCCAACTCTGCGTGCGTGATAAACTAAGGAATGGCACTCAATATGGTGATCGCACTTAGCAGAAGTGTCGCCGCAAACTTTAAGGTAAAACCCTAGTTCGTCCGGAAAACTCTACATCGGCTGTTCCGAAAAGAACGACAGTGCAAGTTCCTGCCAGCCAAGGCCTCTGCCACCGCACAAGTAGAGGACCCTTTTTTTGCGAAGGCAGCGCACTGAAATCAAGCGGTAAATCCTGCTAGCATTTCAGGTGTATAGGCAGGTCTGAGTACCCGGGCGGGTGGACACACAGAACTATTAGATTCTCTTCTCTCCCTGACACACGAAAGCCACTCAGCGTCCTGTTGTTGTCGTTCCGAAGAAAATGGTGATTTCGGTCGATCTGGAGGCTGCTCGACATGAAACAGAGAAGTTCATGAGCTTGCTTGGCGCACAAACCACGCAGAATTCCCGCCTCGCTTTGGAGCTGTCGGAGCTCACTGACAAAGTCAGGTTTGCAAAGCAACGACTCCAGATGCAGTCGGAGGGTAAGCGAGTTCGCTCCGTTTTAATCTTCACGAACAACTGCCGGCATCGCTTAGCCTGGCTTCCTTTGGCATCGGAGTTGAAATGTCGGACAAACCAAAATTTAAAGAACGCCTCTGCGCTTCGACAGTAGGATACGCTTCACGTCCCCGCACTGAGAACCTGCTTATTTGGGGGTCAGGCTTCAGCTGTACCACGAGACGATTATGCGCCACACTTCGGAAATAGAATTTTGTGAAGCGCAGGCAGTCGAACGTAAGTGCATACTGGACAGCATCGGCTAACACCAGTTGGTTTTCACCTGCCGTTATCATTCAAGACAAGCTGGCACTCGCCTTGCAAGTCGAAAAGAGTCGAGCCAATGCAGTGGAGCGTGAAACGTCGTATAAGCGGGCAAAGGCAAGCGTGTAGTGTGACGGTACCCGAAACGGAACTCCACTGGGCCAGGTGTCAACAGGCGGATAAGGAAGCGAATTTCTCCTCGCTGTCGAGGCAAGTCGCCGAGAAAAAAACACAACTGGCTCAACTGACAGAGCGTGTGTGCCGCTTGCGGGCAGCGGTTGCCGATTCGAAGAGTGAAAAGCAGCTGTTACTGCAAAAACACGCTAAAACAGTCGCCATTCTGAAAACTCGCTTTGATGCCGAGCTTGGAGAGCTTCAGTCCGAAGGTCCCCGAGGTCCAGTGATGATTCAGAAGTTACAGAGAGAAATCGAAGCTCTAGAATTGGTGAGTCCCGAGCAGTTATTCTTTCGTCCGCTGCAGCAATCTCAAGCTGTCACTACTTTGCAGAAGAGAAATCTGCTTTTGAAGGAGAAGGAGTACTTCCTTTCTCGATTCAGCAGTACAACCAGAAATCAGATCGGCCGTCCCCCCCTTCTACCCCAGACGAAGCCACAGTTAAACAAGAAGTCTCTTTACGAACTACTTTCTGCGGCGATCACTGAAACAATTCCACAGGAAGGACCGGCCTAGTCGTACTTAACCGAAATGAGTGTGCCCCGCAAATTCTTCTGCAGGTGCAACGATGAACTTGGTCACATTCAGGGTTTCTCAGTGCTAGCAGGCGTGCTGAGAAAAAGCTCCTTTCACCATTCGCTGACTGTGTTTTCCACGAGGAATTAGAACAGAGTATCCGGTTTTTTGTCTGGAGGTGACACACTGCTGAGAATGCGATCCATCTTAGCTTCACACTGTCTACGGAGTTCCTTTCAAGCTTACAGTCCGAGGTAGAGAGCTCCCAATATCGTCTGACCTGTTACCTCCGGCGTACCCTACGACCAACGTGACGAGTTGTGTTTGAGCCTAGTGTACATGCATTCAATCAAGTGTAGTTTATTTGGAGGCTGGCGTATCCGTCTCCATCCAACTTTTCCTGATGTTGCCGCTCTTATGCGTGTGGCTTCCCCTTTTTCTGGGGAGCAGATACTACGAATGAATTACTGGTTTCGATCTTGAAGGTCTGGGTTTACCAGATCCAAGGTCTCCTGTGTTACCATTAAGAACCCTCTACTATGAGCCATCAGTTTCCGGGTTTTTCTGAGTGCGAACGTTTGCCGGGCGTGCAGCCACCGCGAGGCAGACAACTCAAGTGGGCACATTAACCTACGCAGTTTGCAAAAGCGAGCTGGGAGTTGTTTGAAAAGTTTTTCGCGAGACACTTGACACAATTGATCTGAGAAACGGATGCGTAGCCTCCCGAGCACCAGCTGGGAGTGGGAAGCGAAGACCTGCCAGTCGACTCGACGCAGATCGGGCTTCCGAGGACCGCTGCATGCGCCGCTGAAACCGTGAATTTCCTCACTTAGGTGTGTTTCATGATCAACAGAACGAGCTGCAGGACACAGCAAGACACACTCGACTGAGTTCGAATCACCAGCGCAAAGCCCACGCCACCCAACCACCGACTTTACTGCCTCCTCGTGCAAAAGGTGTGTTCCGCTGAACGGCGTGTTTCAACTCTGGCGACAATGTGGGGAGAAAAACCTCACCAGAAAGAAAATGGTGATGACAAGAAAAACGATGCACTGCGCGGCGCGTCCGCTCCTCTGATTTTCCTCAGCTTTGCGAAGTTGCACGTTCGCTTGCGCCGTATTCTGAAGAACTTGCTCCACATTGTAGTCGATGCGATCCAGAATCGTTCCCTGCGCAAAAAACAATATCTTCCGAAAAAAGCTCTACAGCTTCCGCCACCACCACCTACGAATGAAGGGCGACTTTGCGCGCGGCGCCTACACCTGCAGGGTTGCCTGCAGCACTTGCATGGAAGCAGAAGATGTGGACACCTCCAGCCCTGTACCCCGTGCATGCAGCACGCAACCAGATGGACGCGTGCACCAGAGCGTACCTGGTCAATGACGAGACTGTTGAGGTCCTTGAAGACTTGGTGCAGATCCGTCATCGACTGCGCAATTTTAGCGAGCTCCTGTGAGACAAGACACACCGGCCACAAAGCAGTTTGAGTGTACCTTGTTTCCAGACGCTCACTCCGCCACGTGGCCACGACCTCTCCACGAAACTCAGCGCGTGCTCAGTCTCCCAGCTACAATCTCTCTTGCCTGGCGCCAGCGAAGAGCTGAGACTCTGCACGACGGGACTCACCCCTTGCCGCAGATCTGCGTCTTGCTCCATCAGAGCAAGCTCGGACGTCAAGTCATCGGCGAAACCCTACACGCAAATGAGAGCCGCACGACGAAACCGAATGACACACTGCAAGGAACTCCTGGCGCTGACACACGCGACAAAGACTCTTCACCTGCGTCAATCCACTGTCGGCACTTCAGGAGTTTTGCCGGCGACTCTACATGGAAACAACGCAGCACACCCTGGGTCTGTGTGTCTATTCAAGCAAATCGCGATACGAACTGGAGAACGCGCAGTCTGTCTTCAGAAAACGGTACGCTGAACCTAGTCGTGCTAGGAAACAGGCGGCCAGGATATCGAAATACATGTACTACAATCACCTAGTTGATCTCCCAAAGGGGATATCTTTACATGCTTGTCCTGCTTGTGCGACCTCAAGACTCTTTAGTCAAGAAAAACGAATCAACAGTGCAAGCTCCAACTGCATCTTTCGTCTTGTCTCTTTTACTCCACTGGACGCAATGACTGCATGCGAATCGACATCATCAAACGACTCGTGCAAACACATTTCCGAATCCAAGTTCTCCTGTGTTCCCTTGGCTTCGAAAACACTCCGAATATCTGTGAGTCTGCTCCGAGCACACCTTGATGAAATCATTTTGAGATTGCCGTTGCTGATTCCAGCAGCGACGCTTACTGTGTCGCCAGACGCGCTGTCCGACGATCCAAAGATGTCTTCCCCGTGGGTTCGCCGTTTGACCTCTGCACCACGACAACCGTCACAACACAAGAGCATGCAGCGACTTTCTCCACAAAGACGCCAGAGAGCCTCTAAGCTTCGAGCGACGTGCGATCCGGACATGTGTGCCGGCTCAGTTCCTCGAAAGCTTTTTTCATCGAAGAATGCCACTCTTTCAGGTCTTCGAAACCCCTTGCTTTGCCACCAGTCTTTCAGGAGAAAACAGTGGACGCCAACGCAGAGACTCTCCGCTCCTCTCTCTCCAGACTGCCCCCATCCGCAAATGTCGAAGAAGTGGCCGCATGCAAGGATGCGTCTATTCGGCTTGAAAGGCGTCCACAAAGTCAATAAACAGAGCGTGCGAGGCCAGCAAGAATCCGAAGCATGCAGTCGGCACAGACGAGCATTACAGAGGGCATTCGGTGGCTTCGACAGCTCCACCAAACCACAGCTTTTTGCTCGTCCATTGATCCACCTGCACACACGGGCGACCCTTGCGTCTCACCTGCAAGATACGTTTTCTGTTGACTTCTAAAAGCTGCATTTAGCGCCTGCAGCTGAGCAGCGATACTTCGCTGCGCATTCCGCTGAAGCAGCTGGTCACACCGAGTGTCGCTGTCAGGCGTCTGAGTCACGCAAATCTGTTGCACGCGTCCTTCGCATCGCTTGAAGAGCTGAGTGTACATACACCGCAGAAGGATATTATGTTCTCCGCGTCAGACAAAGGCTCTTTGGACTCGAGGAAACGCAGAATTCTCTTCTAGACGCCAGTTGAGAACACGCTGCGGCAGCGGCAGGCGCTCCG
>AVCM01000013.1:0-12444 GCA_000447165.1 Hammondia hammondi
GCTCACGCGCTCGTAACCACCTGCAACGAGCTTCTTTGCGAGAGCGAGGGAACCCTCGCGGTCCTCTCCTGTTGGGGAAAAATCTGCATACATGAGTACCAAGTTTTGCATCTTCAAATACATACCAAATCCGGGACTCTCTTGCTGTCTGTCCCTAGCAACCGAGATTCTCATGCCACCGATGACCAGAGCCACCAGGAGCACGAGCATGCCAACGTCGCCAGAGTCGCTCCATCGAAACTGAAAAGGCATGTGTGTACGGAGTTTGCAAACCAAATAAGAAGTCGAAGTACTAACTCCTGTTGGATATGTCATAAATGAAACAAGATCCAAGGGGCTGTTCGCGTGCGCACAGAAGTAGGAGAGCATGATTGATACGCCAGCCACAGCGCCAAAGGCGCTCGTGAACCTGAATAAGGGGCGTGGACAAAATCTGTAATTGTGCGAGCACTGCTAGCCTTACGCAGTGATAAAATTCTGTGCCATCCTTCGGTTCTTCGTCTCCCACAAAAGGTATAGACCGGAAGTGCCGAGAGAGATGGGCAACAGAAGCCAGATCCATCTTCCGAGTCCTGGTGCACCGTCATGAGGCAGGCAAGCGAGATATCGAAAGCATATCGCGTTTACCCAGGTACATGTTCGCAGCGTTGGCAACAGTGAGCATGTGTAAGAGGTTTGTGAGAAGGTAGGATCCCCATAGAGGGCCACAGATGACGAATGCTGGATCCGGATAACGGAACCTGAGAGAGAACGCTCAGTAACCTGCGCTACGGAATAGGAATAGGGCACCTACCCTAAGTATCCAACCGCGGAAACAATTAATGAGACAAATGTTGCAACGAGGGGAACAAGGCCAAGATAGAGCAGCCCCTGAAGTTCGCCATGAACCAAGTCCACAGGAAGAGGTGTCTTCACTCCTGACATACCTTCAGAGTAACGCCGAACGCCATAAATCCAAGGTTGAAGGCTGCAATAGTGCATCACATCTTATTCGGCGGTGTCGGCTGTGTAGCTGTCTACCTGAGTACCAACTTCTCATCAGTTGTGTGCGCGCTGTTGCGGACAGCCAGAGAACTGCCGTTGGTAATGTAAAAGCAAAATAGATCTTTGAAACCCAGAATATCGGTAGTTACAGGCTGGAAAAGAAGAAGCGTAGATTATAGTAAGGGCGGAAGCAACTGTAGCGTCAGAGAACTGGAGGGACGCCAGAGCAGACAAGTCCGGCAGCAATAACTCGTAGCCCGTGGTGGACTGAGCAACCTCTACAGTAAATTCTGGCGAGGGTGGTAACTTGTTGCACGGAACTTCTTACTGACCTGGTTTTGGCTCAACGTACTTGCCGGGTTGTGGACCAGCAACAGGATACGGTGCTTTCTGACTCGAAAGTTTGTCAGTGACCGTGGCTTCTTCTGCCGCCGCCTGATGAACGGTAACAAGGACCGCCCACCATAGAAGGGGAAAGATATTGCGCAGCATGATTAGAAACATCGCATGGAAATAGCAACGTTGTTTGCATCCAGTATTACCACGGTAACAGAACATCTGTGGTGGAAGTAATGCCGAGAAATACTGTTCAATAGGCTGTACATACTGGGGGCAGCAGCCTCTCAGTCCCATCGGTGGTCGGATACGTACATGAATATTATGTTTGATAGAGCTTCATATTCATACATAGTGAAAGTACGGAGACCTTCGCTGAGGGGCAGCTGCCTAATCGCAGCCGACCACCAAGGTATAAACATGCATCCCCCGATCGTTTGAGGATGTATTACAAGCGGGAAATCAGCTTCAGACTCTGTTCATCAGCGCCACAATACTATTCATGCCGTGCTGAACCTGCCTGTGCCGTCCAATGTCATGTGTTCTTTTTTCGCATACTGTCTGCCTGTCAACGGCATACCGCTAGTAACAAGCAGCTGTTCTGCATGAGGCCAGGAGGCTCCGGCATTGAACGGAAACGCTTTTGCGCCGGTCTTTCTGTACAGACAGTATTGCAAAGGTCATAATGGGAAGAAACCGTCGTCCCACGTTTCTTGGGCTAAAATGTAGGAACCACGCTGAGTCGCGAGTGGTACAACTTTTCATCGATCGAGGTACAGACACGAAATCAGCGACTGAATCGACAGACTCAAACCGCAGTTCCGGCAAGATGGTTGCCACATGGGCTGTGTGTGTACGTCGGCATTGTTTAGACTGACAGGGAGAGTATGATGGGCAAAAGATCTCGTTTGCGATTCCACATCGTCTACTAAAGCTGATAAGGATGGGGAAAAATGGAGTAGGAAGGCCGTGTCGTAATTTGCTCCGGCTAAACTATGAAAAGCGTAACAGCAATGTGCCCGAGAATGGAACCAATAACGCCCTGGATCGCTACCACCTTCAGACAGCACCCGAAGCTGTAAATGCAATGCAGGGTGGTTGAACTACCGGAATCTAATGAACCAGTGGGACGGAAAGGCTCGTGCAGACGCGTCACAGCAATTCAAAACGAACTGCTCGTATCGGTAAATTGATGATGGCCCCGTTGTACCTTGATGGCGACGTCGCCCGGGACTGCTGCCCGCCGCTGCTTTGATGCTGTCGCGATGGTCGTCTCAAATCCCGTTCGGCATGGCAAAACCATCAGAGTATCCATCAGCCTGCTCCCCATGGCTGCTCCTCTACACAAAACTGCCGTCGGATAAAAGGTTGTTTGCTGGTCGCTATACAATAGTCTCAGGAGCGAGTGTGCTGTTCTTATAGGCGGCGGTCCGCTGTAAGTCGTGTCTCGACCGCAAGTCATTCTAGCAGCAAGCCCCCGAAACAGGACGGGTTTTGTGCCGGGGCCGTGCGAGCGGCCTCGTTTTGGTATAGCCGCTCCGAAGAGATCTGGGTCTCGCAGCGAGCCAGTTTTAGACTAGTCTGTCCACTGTTTTTGCTCACCGGCCTCCAGTGACACGTTGCTTTTCGATCAGGGATAGTTAAGAGGTGAACGTGCTACTCTACAGAACGCTTCTCGCCTACAAACTTCAGACACTTTTGACAGTCATTGCTTGCACTAGCACCGTTCACGGCTCTTTCCAGCTCAGCCTAAAGAGGCCGGGCAAACTGTTTTGTTCTTTGTCTCATTGCTAGCTGCTTCTCGCTGAATAAATTTCGATAACTACATTTTTGTAACGTGGGAGTGTGGATCTGCGTAGTCTCTAGTGGGCTGACCTGTGGTTGCATCTCCCGTTGTGTCGGATTTTCGTGCAGAACGCAGCCACAAATGTTATGTTTCGTGACGTGCTAAGCGTGTTCTTTTGAGTCATAGTTGTGTTTCTGACTCTCTGTGTAAGCGTACTGTCCATTCACCTGTCTCAGTTTTGTGGATTCGCTAGCAATCCAGTTTGTCGGGCGCGAGCTTCGTGGCACGCGTCCTGTTAGCACCACTTCGTGTCGCTTACCAGATGCAGCTGCTCATCACAAAGAGGTGACATAAGGTTCGACGAAAACTGTAGCTGTTGGCTGGAAACGCAATGTTGTTTCCTCTCCGCCGTGTCCACCAAGCACCGCAGGATTGGAGAATGCGCAATGGGCTATCCGTGCAGCTTCGAGCCGTTCGTTTCGTACGAACCATGGAATCCTGAGGAGTACAATGAGCAAAAAGTACTGGGTGAGTGATGGCACATGGAGGGCTGTCTCATCACTTTACGGGACGACCGGCGTGGAAGTTCATATATGTCTTGGTTTCGTGTGGTGTGGTGGTTACAGCCAAGGCGATTCACGGCACTGTCCTCCTGGCTGAGCACCAGCCAACGAGGCAACTCAGGGCTGTCAAGAAGATTCCGAACAAAAATGTGTACAAGCGAGGTTATGGACAGCTTGAAAATGCTCTAGTGAGTAGAAGATCACATGGCCACCTTTCGAACTTCAGGCCGCCCATGCGCATGGCCAGCTATCCTTGAAGGTTACACGCAAGAAGACGTAGCCCAGGTCATTTGAGGTGACATAACACCTTTCTTTCCCACTCAATTGGCAATAACCCTGTTCTGTACTATGCCCTTCCTGATTTCTTCAGGTGGAGATTGGGGCCTCCCTCTACCTCTCCAGGCACTCCATAGCTCCCGTGGACGGGATTATCAGGACATATGGCGCCTACCGCGATGAGACAGACACATACCTCGTTGCAGGTAAGACTCTTCCCAGCCAATCGAAATGAGGGGAAGATTCATGGTTATCCACTTGTGAATATTGACATTGAAGACTCAATGTTGTGTCCTGTTATCTGTGGCATGTGTGTCGCCGTGCTTCGTTGGCAACGGATCCAGCTCAACAGCAAACCACGCTGGTTCCTCTTGCTCCACAGCGAATCCTTTTTTAAATACCGTAAGATGTTTTTGTGTGTTCGCACTGGTGCCTGCGGGGAATTTCTGTTGCCAGAGTATGCTTCAGGTGGAGAGCTGTTCAACGAAGTGGCCCGCGTCGGTCACGTGCAAGAAGAGCACGCGCGGCGCATTGGCCTGCAGTTGCTCCTTGGTGTCAAATCTCTTCATGATAACGGAGTGTGTCACAGAGATCTGTCACTTGAAAACACTCTGCTTCACTCGGATGGATCTATAAGGATCATTGACTTCGGCCAAGCAGGTGCGCTGGGAAGACTTTACTCACGAGACACCACATTTGTATGTGTACACACATAAATGTATACCTGTTTTCACCGGTCAGACCTTGCGTTCGCTGTGTGGCAACGCTGCTTTGCGTGACTTTCCCTATCTCCATTTTAGCTGCTACACATACAAATACATGTCCGCACACATGTATTCATAAGGTGCGGCTCAACACGGCAGCTGGAGCTGAACCACCAAAGAGAAAAATTCAAAGGAAACAGCGCCGCGCCTTTTCCCCATACTGCTCTGTTCTTTCAGAACCATTATTCGACGAGACAGGCAAAGAAAAGAACCTAATCAATGCTGCGGGCAAAATGTACTATCGCGCTCCTGAGGTATAAGGGAAGATACCACACTGCCAGGTGTTCTTTGTTATGAGCACGTTAATGAAACGTCGGCACGGAGAGGCTTCTTGCCCAACATACCATAAGCGTGACTATTCGGGTGGTGTCCAATGATTTTACTTCTGTCGGCTACTCTAGTGGACACAAAGATTCGACCCGAGCTCACTGGGGAGGATATATAGTGGCAGAAAGACTTTGACTCCGCCGGTGACGACGAGTGGTGAATGCAGTTGTGTGCGTCTTCTGTTGTGGTGCTTTCAGATGTACTCAGGCAGCTATCGTGGTTCAGCCGTAGACATATTCGCTGTGGGAGTCATGATGTTCATTCTCGTATTTGGAAGTAAGTCTTCACAGTAGGAGGTGTTCTTATCTTCTGTTAGGTAGTCTTGCAACAGATAATCGTTGAGCAAACACAAGTCGTTTGATCTTTTCTTTTCGAACGTCTACCTTGTCTCTCGGAACCTACAGCTCCTCCGTGGCTTCAAGCCACTGCACTGGACGACAGATATGTCTTCATTCAGACTTTTCAAAATGGGTTCGAGCGGCTCCTTGTTCGGTGGAAGAGACAGCACTACGTGTCCAAAGAACTGAGAGGTATGTCGACGTTATTCTTCACTTCGTAGAGGAATCTCGCTTGCTGTTCGTACACTGCCACGTAAAGGCTGGTGACAGACATGTGCATAAGTCCACCAGTACAACGGGAGGGTGTAGTAAGGTATATTTGAAACCAAAGTAGCAGGTGCAAGACTTTTGCTGTGCAATATGCTTCACTCTGTTTACTTTCCTCGTTCCTTTACGCACCATGGCAGGCATCAATAATCTTTGTCTACATTTTGCCACAAAAAACTGCTGCTGAATTTTTGTTTTCAGAACTGATTCGGTCGATGATTGTAGCAGATCCACTTCAGCGGCCGACAGCAGATGTAGCGTTAGCTCATCCATGCTTCGTCAGTGCAGATCCTTGTCGGGATACTGCCCTGCATCTATCACTTCTGCGAAGTCGCCTACAACAGCATCGTTCGGGTCAGGCGTCTCTACACAAGAGATGTGTTCAGATTTCTGCACGATATAAAGCCGATCCCGATATCCTGGCTAGAGGAGGTCAAGTGGAACCGCAAGAACAAGCTCTTCTCGACAGGAATGCCGTCGGCTCGAAGGACACGTCCGGTTGTGCATCCCAGTCGGGGCCTGTCGTGGTCACCGTTGTCACTGATTGTGCAGAGAATGTTCCGAAGAACTCTGTCTCTCCCCCGACCGTTCCAAAGAGAGCTACAGTCCCTCCGAGTTCCCTTCTTGTTCCTCAACGGACTCAGCCGAAGTCGGCCTCTACATCCGCGACAGATCTTGCAGTCTCATCTGCCGAGAGACCCAGCCACCGCAGTGTTTCTGCCTCACCAGCATCGCAGAAGCTACGCGCTCTCTCTCAACTTGTAAGTAGACTCGCAGGTGTCAGATTTCGTAGGCCTAGCCATCCTCATGCCTCTGGAAGTAGCGTGCCTCTAAAACGTCATGTAAGTGATATCGGGAGAGGCGAAGAACTTGAAGATTAAATCAACCAAGGCGACGGTGCTGTGGGTATGGGCATGTGTCGACTGACCGCCCCTCTGTGGTACAAGGCGATTTTCTACCACTGCAGGACTATTACGTAGAGACTCTATGAGTATGACGGACCCCGGCGTCGTATTCCTCCGCGTTGACAAAAACGTGAGTAGGGGGGGAATACGCTCTCCTGCAAAGTTATCAAGAACTGAGCAGCCGCTTGGAGCGGTTTTACAAATGGTCTGCTTGATCTGTAAGAAGAGGAATCAGTAAAGTGTTCTCGGGGGTAAGAGTGTCTTCTCCCGTTGCTCATGCTTCTGTGGAGCAAAGCCTTTGCAACTTGCTCTGCAGAAGAATAGTGCTCATTGCAAAGGGGAAGCTGTGAACAGCTGCTGCTGCGTCTTCGCGTGGCTGTCCCTGGGAGATTTTGACACCGAAAAACCTGAATTTGAAGTACGGTCGAATGTAAACAAACGGTAATGCAGCATTTCTTCCTGTTTTTCCTAGGAAGCACTCTTCCTTTCTTAATGGTGCTCCAATTACTCCGGATACATGCGTTCCGTGTTCCCTATGTCTCAGCTATTTTCTTGTTTATTCCGGTGTGCTAAAAAACCGATCGACCACGTTTATGGGATATAGGCAACAAAATAACTTTGCAAAAGGACTGAGTACGCATGTTTCACGAGGTTAACGTCTGTCGCTTTGTCTCACCTTTGCCGCGATTTTTTTCGCACATTTGGTTTCTTATTGTTTCTACGATACGGATAAACTTTTGGCATTCTTGGTGACAACTACTCTAGGGTTTATGGATGGTTTAAAACTTCCACTGGAACTGAAGAAACGTCTGTAATGTTGTTCGTCTCACCCCTCTGGTGCGGACCCCAAACAAACGCGTATTCGGAGATAACGGCAGACGCTATGTTTCGACCAAAACGTCATCACAGTCTTTCAGACGTATAGTTTCAGCATCAGCCTATATGGGGTTGAGAGGAACACAGCGAGTTCTGACGAAGCCAAAAAGAAGTCAACTCTTTTCAATATGAAGTTGAAGAACTCTCGAGTTGAGACGTTACGCATCAACCGGCAGTCCGCACCGCATTTTCATTAGTGCCGCCATCTACAAACAACGGAACTGAAACACCGTGTTTCTTGCATGTTTAAATTATTAGTAAGCAGGAGCTACAAATATGCGGCCGGACCACTAGTCATCTTCTTCGTCGGAGAAAACGATTTCGTCGTCGCTGTCGAGTCCCAGCTGCAGCAGCGCTCACAAGAAAACACTACAGTGACACTGAGTATGCTACACTAACAGCATTAGAACATATATATCACAACAGCCTGATTGACGGGACTCCAGCTTGGAAATATACAACATTGCGTCAACGTGTATCTGGTAACTAATCTGAGCATTACCTACATACACATATGCTTCGATTATAATTCACGAGAACACTTAAAACGAGAACTGGTTTCGAGAAAGTCCTTCAGAATACAAACAGTTGGTAGACCATGTTTCCTGCGCCCAACCGTACCTGCTTCTCGCGTTCCTTTCGCTTTTCCTCCTCCAAACGCATTTCTTCCATTGCCTCCTCCCTGAGTTTCTCAATATCGGCGTCCCTGAAGCAGCAGAATGTTTGTGCCACAGCGCGGTCAACGGCAGATGACGGAAACCGACGCTGATGCGGCTCCTTCCAAACGACGCAAAACTACGAGCACAAGCTACAACACAGACATTCCACTTTTCGCTCTTGCACTCGACGCAGCGTGTCAGTCTTACCCTAGATCGAAGTTGATAGCATCTTCGACAATGCGAGTGAAGAAGGAACCCGGTTGGTCGCTTCCTTCAGCCTGCTTTGTGTTGGGGTACAATGACTGGTCCAGCCTCAGGATGGCGAGTGTTTTGGAGACGTCCTTCGTAGCGACCAAATCTGGCTGTACATTTTTCAGAAGTGCGAGTCCAAACTGAAAAAGAAAGGTGTCTTTTTTTTCCAGGAAAGCTTCTAGGAACAGCATCATTGCCTCGAAAGTGAGCACGTGAACATTCATTCCGATGAACCACTTGGAGACGTACGCCTCGGGGCAGGTGAGGTCTTCGATGGTTGTCGCAACTTCCGGGAAGAACTTGTGCATGAGCTTTTGATACACTCGTGCATCACGCACATAGGCTGCAGGGGCAGACTTGAAATATCCAGGCACGTAGTCACGATGTAACCCGATCGCAACCTTCGCAACGTCCTCCGGAGGAAGATAAAGCAGCAGAAAGGCAACCAAGAACCCCAAGCCCTGGTGGTAGTCCTGTAGCTCCGGCCACAAGGACTGCAAGACTGAAACCATCTGCTCTCTGTGCTTTGGGTCCTTGAAGGTTCTCTCTGCGTCCAAAACAAAAATTCGTCGCGCTCCTTCATCGCCACAGTCCGGAACCAATTCAATGCTCACGTCGGTGCCGGCCCCACTTTCAATCAAGTCGACGAGCTTCCGCGCTCTCTCGATAATCTCCGCCGCATTCTCTTTACTCACGAAATCCGCATTTCGGTTAAGCAGAGGAGCGTCAGCCTCTGTCTTCCAAAACTCTTCAGATCCAATCATCGTGTTTGAGTTGCTTTCAGAATCGTAAAGAAAGTGGTTGGCACAGCGGCTTTGAGGAGCACAGGAATAAGGTAAGCGGTAGATAACGAATCCTCCTTTCAGATGGAGGAACAGATATTTCCCCTAGCATATATGCATTATTTTAGAAGTTCTTCACAACGCGACTGTATCAAACAAGACAGACACATTCTACACCGTCCTCAAGAAGATGGACGACGGCCAAAGACCCTTCCCTAGTACAGGGCGCACGTTGCGAATTCCCATACACATTCGAATATGCCCTCTTCATTTCAGTAATTGTTTTTGCGGCTTGACATGAGTCCACAGTGATGTCTTGACTTTACGTTTTCTCGGCTGACGAGCGAAAATCATACGAACAGGAGTCGAATCCCTGCTTGCCCTTGCTGCATGCGCCCCGCTTCTGCGTAGCCGCTGCACACAAAGTTGCTTTTTGTAGAAGCAGCAATCCAACGACGAGGATCAAGCCGGCTGTCCACACCGAGAGTCCACATAACGATAATCTCATGAACTTTTCTGTTTCTCTGAAGGTGAAGAGACGTGGGAAATCGTTAAAAAAAATGGTCGACACTTCCCCCCTGCCGTCTTGACGCGGTGTGGAATCATCCCTCGTGTTGGTCGCGTCCTGGACCAGCGAAAGCCTGGAGACTTTCATTCACTTTTACGTACAAAGCAAAACTTCTGGGAACAAGATTTTTTCACGGTTGGCCTGCTCACGGAAGTCACCAGCCTGAGTTAGGGGGCTACGCGTGAAGTGACTGGAGAACGCCATCCTGCTACCATCAAACCTGAGGAAAGTATGCAGATTCGCGTCGGGAAACGAGACCCGAAACTGAGGTGATGACACTCAGGCAGGAGAAAACCATGCTCACTAGTGCCGTACTAATCTGTGCCATCGATATGCTGCTGCTAGAAGATGGTAACGCACGACTTCAGGCAAAAAAGCATTGAGACAGCCGATACGAACAAAGAAATATAGAAGCGATTCATCCGCAATCACATTCGATCTAGCTTCTTTGTCTTTACCACCCCGCTGGCGTAGTGATCGGTACTAAAACGAGGGAATGCCTACGAAATAGTTAACGTCTTTCCAAGATGTATATCGCAGCTTGACTAAGAAATGACCCATGTGTACGGCGGTCACTGTCAGTAACCTCATCGTTGCAGGGGATCTTAGATAGACGATGGATACGGAATAGGTTGGCAAATGGAGCATGGGTGTCGAAGCGTGCTGTTACCATCTCACGCCAGAGCTGCTCCGGCCACATGGAAATTTTTGCCGGCTTGTATCAGTTGTTTCGACGCTGAGGTGTTTGCCTGTCTATTTGTTACTATTTTTTCCCGTCTGCACGGCGAACTGTAGTATACATTACCAGATGCGGTTTAGTATAAGTATAGAACCAATCCGGTACTAAGTTACAAGATAGTAACTAATCTACCATATAAGATGCATGTTGCTTGTGGAATAGCACTACCTCCCGAAGATTCACGAACACCAAGAACGGCAGGGCTCTCGACACCACTATGTGTGCGCCATCAGTAAAAAATCTGTCCTTTAAATTAAAAAAAAAGGGATCACAGAAGAGGTTGGCGAAAGGCATTGGGGAACACAGACCGACCGACCCGCCTAAAGCAGCGTCTTTCAACTAAAATTCTCCCACTAAAGAAAACCGCCTTGTTCGCTCAATGACTCAGTCTGTTGCAGATGCACGTTTCCCTGTTACTTATCAGAATCGTCTCCTCGCTCATATTCGCCACCTTCCTCGCCATCCGATCCTGCTTCTTGCACCGCCTCCTGGTCGGCTTCCTCATCAGAACTGTTGCCACTTCCATCTTCCTTCGAGCCTGCGTCAGAATTACCTTCGTCGTCTTCTCCTGATTGACTGCTCTTTGCATCATTCTCCGTATTTGATTCGTCTGAGTCTGCTTCTCCCCTCTCGTTTGCTCTTCGCTGCTTGCACCGCTGGGCTTTGCGTTCCCTGTCCATCTCAATGTTCTTCACCTTTCTGAGTAAATCAAAAGCGGAATTGAAGATTCCCTGTGTCTCTTTTCCACACTGATAGCACTTTATGCTCGTGCTGTAGTGAGTGTATGCACACGTTTCACAAAAGTAATGGCCACACCGGGTCACAACAGGGTTCATGTCTTCGGTCCACTTTTCCCTGCACTTCAAGCATGCAAAAGGCAGACCATCTTCATCCTCGCTCGCCTCGCTGCTGTCGCTGCTTTTGTCTGTGTCTTCATCGCTATCCGCCAGGCCTTCTGCAATGCGTCGGAGCTTCTCCTGAAAACGAGTCAGTAGTCGAAAGACTCACGAGAAACTCGGTGAAGAAACTCATAGAACCGCACACGTTCACGATCAGGCGGCTTGCATCTCATCTAAATCTTTTTAAGATGCAGCCATCCGTACAGCAACTTTGCGACACCTCCCTGCAAGTCCGCATAAGCCGCGTACCACCGCATCTACACTCCGACGAAGCGCGTTGTACATACATGCATGCAAGCATATACGAATGCTCATACGGCACACAAATTTGGATACGATGCACATTACCACACTATTATCATTGAAAGTGGACATACGGTCACGGACACAACCGCCTTCCGTTTCTTCACTTGCCTGTTTCTTCTTTTGGAGTTGTTGCCATTCCTGTTCGATTTGCCACCCGCCTTTGTAGTCGTGTCTGTCGTGCAAGAACTTGCAGGTGTTTCCGAACCCACAGTAACCCGTTTCCTTGTAATCCTTGCAAATCTCCGGGTTGTAGTCCACATACATGGTCATGCGAACATTGTTTGTCCCGCGAACTGGACCATACAAACCAGTTGACTTTGCAAAAGAAAGCGCACCCTCTCGCCTCTTTATGTAAACACGGTGGGCACCATGTCCACGGTAGATGCCGGCCTCAAGCTCCCCTTTCTCAATCTTCTCGCCGATCTCTGCATTCCTTTCTAGGATAGCTCTGTGATCGTGCTTCTTGTCTGTGTCAACGTCGAATACCGCCGTGGCGCGGTTGTCATTATTTATGGCCTACACGCAAAATGAGCAGCAGAAAAGAGTACACAGAGCGCCTACCAAACAAGCTCATGCTCCGATTGTTGATCTCTCTGGCCTCGCCTTTCCAGCAGGCACGCCCGTACGCGACGCCTTTCGCTGGTCGTCCCCGTTACAGTGCACATATCCAAGATGAAACATCCAGAAAATCAACGAAGATGTCGGCGCATTGGCAGATGGAGATGATGTTACGATCCGTATTCAGAAATGATCGCAACACGCACTTAACCATGTGGGTGACCGTGCACAGCTCCACTCTTCCTCGTCGAAAAGAGAC
>AVCM01000014.1:0-22146 GCA_000447165.1 Hammondia hammondi
TATATATATATATATTTGTAAGTATGTGTATATATGTATACAAGTACACATATGTATGTTCGCGTGTATATATATATATATTATCTGATAGTCGCAAACGTGATGAAGAGGCATCTAAATGGTGGGTTCGTATGGATAGGGTAGAGAAGTGGTAATCCGATCACGGTGTGTACTTTGAGGTGAGATGTGCGTTTTCGGGACATGTTTGGATTTAAGTGGCTCCTGGTGTCATTTGCTAAACGATGCAAAGATTCTGTTCCGAGGTTGGTGTCGTCTTTTCGCTTCCTTTTTCACCTCCCCTTTCCCTACTTGCTTCCCTCTGAAGTCATCTAGGCGTCGGATTCCTTCTTTGTAGTCTTATATTAGGCTTCGCTCTTCTGTTCTTCCACAGGTGCTCTGCCTCCGTCGCTGTTCGAGCGTCTGCTCACTTGCGTCCTCGACGCTTCCGATGTCCTGGCGGTTTTGCCGCGTCTCCCCCTTCCTGGATACTCCTCGCGAGACGAGGAGCGATTCGGCTCATACTCGGATACGTCAGGCGAGCGCGAGGCGCGGCGCAAACGGGCGCAAGCTCAGCGGCTTTCGAAGCTGTGGTTCTGTGCCCTCCGATCCCTTGTCACAAGTCTCTTTGAGCATGCATTTGGCGACAAAACGCGGGTAAGAGTTTTTTACCCAAGGGGCGCAAGAGAGATTGGGGCTAACTTGATTTCTCGTGGCATCGTGTCCTCCAAGTGTTCCCTCTTTGGTTTTCTAACGACGTGTGTTGTCTCGTTTCTGCCATGGGAGACAGATGAGCACGCACTATTCTCTTTTTCAGTGTATCAACCGAAAGCGCATGCATGCTACGGACTTCGGGGCGAGGGAGGCTCTCTTCGGGCGCACAAAAAGCCGGCGTGAAGCAGGGCACATTCCTGTGTCTCCACATGGCGAAAGACGCAATTCCGAGACACGGGAGCCTGACAGCTAAAACAAAAGTGTGGCAGTCTAGGTTGTATCCACCGAGCCGCTGTCTGGGTGATGTGCGTCTCTTAGGTCGAGGAATTGAATTTGAGCTTGCTCGAGAAGGTCCGCAGCTGCGGCAAAGCAAACGTGCACTTTGCCGCCGCGCGGATTTACCTCCACCTCTGGAAGCGCCTAGGCGTCGCCATGGTCGATACACTCAATGATTCCCTGCAGACTCTTGTGGAGCTTCTGGAGAGCCCAGACGACGAAGTCGAGATGGCCACTCGGGAGTGGATCAAAGCGATGGAAAATCTCACTGGAGAGTCGCTTGACGACAAGCTGAAGGCTTAAGACAGAACGCGGAGACGGGAAAAAAATTGAGACGTTGAAAACCTGGTCGAGACTCCGACGGGAGTAAATGAAATTCGACCAGAATGTCAAAACACTATATACACATGGTAGAACGGGATTTCTAGGTTCTTTTATGAAATCCGTTTTTCTGGGGTTATAGAGTACTGGCTTACATCTTAAAGGTCTTCGTCTGCATTGCTTTGCAGGAGGTCTCAGTTCAGGAACGTGCTGTTTACCCTGTTATAACGCGCGAGCCTCCAATTTCTGTCCAGTTTGGAGAATCCTTCATCGGCAACCCATCACTTTGGTTTTTGGGTTTTTGTTGCCTATGTCGGCAAAGGCGCTTGCCTGATCTTCAGTGTTATAAGCGAATTCAGATTCCAGCTATGAGGCTGCGCAAGACCTCGGAGATAGATCTCCTGTCCGCTGCTCGCGGGAAACAATCGTCTTGTTCTCGATACACTGCGGATAGACCTAGGTGGAAAGTAGTCACAGAAGACCGGGGGTGTCTTCTGAAGGTTGCCTTAGTCCTAGAGAGGGAAGCAGATTTATACGAGGATAGTTGAAACACAGAGCACTTCAGTTAAATGGGGAAATGGCTGTTGAAGATGCTTGTTCGTTCCTTTTCGCTCTTTTGTCCATAGCTTTCGCTCGCGGGCTGTGTCCCGTCTTCGCTCAGTTTCAATCGGTCACTCTTGCGTCCCGGACCATTGTTCCCCGATCTTCACTTCCGTTGTTTCTCGATTGTCCATCCAGCTTTTTTCGCGATGTGTCAGTCTCGGTGGAGCGGGAGGTGAGAGAGCATGACAGGCGACAAGTTTCCTTGTGAAACGCTCCCTGCGCACTTTCAAAGTGCTGACGCGTTTAAGGGTACAAAACGGCCCGAAGAAGTTTTAACAGTTCAGTTGGATTTAACAGAAAGGGCAGAAAGCTTAGAATGGTGCTCTGCAGGCTTGCGGGTCGCTTTTACACGTGTGCTACGACTATTCAAGCGCAAGTCGCTTCTCGCCTTCTCTAATATACAGTGGACTGTCATTCTCTCACGGTATCCGAATTTTCGAATCCGTCGTGCAACATTCACTCCTCATCAGAGAAGCCACAGGAACTGGAGGGAGAAGCAACAAGAGAAAACGCCTTTGGAAATTTTTTCGAGTCACAAGGGAGCAGGGGCCTATTCGACATAGGCGAAGCGAAAATGAGGGAGGCCCGTAGACAGAGTGTGGATGACGAAACCTATATCTCTCCGTGGCACTGGCGTTTCCTTCTTCCGTACGTTGCGTTTATTTTCACAAGCGTTACTGTATCGTCAATGAACACTATCAACGCAAATGACGGCTTCATTTTCCGTAGCCATTTTCTGTCGCTACGAAGTCACCAGAGAAATGCCAATTGCCGTGGGCAAACCGCACTTTGCCTAGAGATTCCTGCCGCTATAAATGACTACATAGGTCGAGTCTGGGAGATTACATCGAACCCAAGCTGTGTATAGACATATGTAAATATAGATGTATATGGCTTCCAGTCACTCTTTCTGTCTTTCTAGCCGGGTTGTGGAGATCAGGCGACCGTTGAGGGCACGTAGTAGGCATTCACTTGACGGGTGCCCAACTTTCAGAAGTGGATAAGCCGTAGTTCTGGTAAGTATCGCAGGCGCGTCTTGACAAGAGAGGTAGAAAAAACAGGGCGAAAAGACACGAGGTGTTCCCTTTCGAACCCCACTGTCGAGAAAAGTGCAAAAAGTATGCCATGCGTGGGGAAACCGACTGAATGGTGGCTCGGGAAACAGACAACTCCAGTAACTTTTCCGCTCCAATCAAAAAGCAGCGTGGGACCCGGGTTTCTCAAAATCGCGAAGTTTCGATGACACGGCCGACCCGCCTTTTCTCTGAAACGCGCGGGCATTGTTTCCTTTCAAACTGCGGACAGCCGTTTTGTGTTTTCTTTTGAAGTCACTCCGCAGGGCGGCCCGCGTTTTCCGCCACTCTTCGCGAGCCTGTAGAAGAGAACGCACCATGCAGACATCCAAGAAAAAGAGACCGGCTATCAATTCCTCAACAATCAGCTACGAAAACCCGCGTTTACATGCACATATGGACGCAGTTGATCCTTGTACACTGTGTACCTACTTCGCTCCTCAGTTTAAGTGGAACCGAACCCGCGACGATTAACTTATCTTGGTTCGCTGTACCTTAGCGGCTAAACGTCAATCAAGCATGCGAACTTTAGGGTTTCCACCCATGGCAGTTCTCCATTTCGACACTGAATGCTTACCTCCTGTTCAGTTCTGGTTCTCCAAAATGGAGCAATGTGGAGATCCAAGGATGTGGCGATGACGGGAATATGCAGACCACCCACAGACGCTGGTCCAGCTCTGAGTGACCGGAAGTTCATTTTTTCGAGCCTTTCCCCCAGCTGCTCCTCCCCGTCAATTCGTGTCTGGTCTGCTTCTTTCGACGGGTCATACTCCGAGTCGCCTTTGGATCCGCTGGTGAGCAGAGTTCGCGCCGAGCCCCTTTTCTTGGACGGAGTTTCTTCTTCTTCTCCAAAAAGGCTCCGCGCCCACAGGAGGGTCGATACGCTCGAGGAGGAAACTGGGTGAGAAGTGTCAGGCGACAAGGCAACGCCCTCATCATCCGAAGACGCGTGCCCACCTGATTCAAAAGCGACTGCTGATCGAGAGATCGAAGCATCGTCTTGCCCGTGTGTTGGAGGTTCGGACGATTTTTCAGTGTCATCGTACGGCGACTGAAGGGGTGTCACGGATGAGGATGAGGCTACCCGCAGGGCTTTCGAACGCTGAAAGAGAGCCTTCACTGCATGCTCGACAATTTGAACGCGCTGGCCTTGACTCGAACTAGAAGCTAAGTCGCCTCGGGCATCTTCAGGTTTCAACGACGCGAGAGCCGAAGAGTTGTGTTCTGCATTTGACGGAGGCGCGGTGTATCCCACACTATCTGGCGGTGCGGCGTGGTGCTTCTTTTTCGAGGAAAAAAAACTCTTCCCGTCTTCCGCCATTTTTTCAAGGGAAGACAGGGCGGTTAGTTTTCGTCAGACGAGTTGCACAGTCGAAACCAAACGACGATGGTACGTTCTCTTTTCGAGTTCCAGCTCCGAAAAAGTCAGGGAGGGGATAGCAACTTGTCTTTTTGCCTGGGCAGGCCTGGCTCCACTAGATTGGTGAAACCTAGCTAGTCTCACACACGTGGGGAGCCTCTCTGTCACGCATCTAGGAGATTGTCTGTACCTGTGTAGCCAAGAACTTTCGGTCCTCGTATGTCGGGCTCCCGAGAAGAAAAAACAGTTGATACTTCACCGAACATTCAGGTTCTCGTGTAGGACTGCTGACAATGCTTCGATTTGACTCTAAAAGCGATACGAGATAGACTGTTCTCACCGCACACGGCAAGCAAGTGCCCACCAGATGGAATGGGGACCATCCCAAGGTGATGAGAATGAGCGGGAAAGATGAGGGGGAAATGGCGCATATCGGAATGATCAGGAACGCACCGACGTCGCGTGTTTTGCTTCAATCGACCCCGAACTGTCCTGCCTGTTGGCTTGCATGCAAATACAACAGCACTGGGTCAACATTGGCGGCAGAGGAGAGCCCAAAGCTTGAAAATATGTGAGTCTAGAAGGAAATGTTCTCCCTCGAATACGATCCCTCTTTCGGAGCAGCAACTCGCATTCTAGAAAGAAGAATCTCCATTTCGGTGGTGAAAATAGTGCCGCCACGATATGCATGTAACAGACAAGAAAGATGAGGGTGCTGAGAATTTTGGCGCTTCTGCAGTTCGCTTAAATGTTGTGGGAAGGAAAGCGTCAAGCGAAAGGTAGAGAAGAGAAGACTATGAACCTCAGCATTTGGGTTTTGGACAATCGTGTGTAAGGTGGGGGCTGAGCCGACTAAGCTTCTTGCCTCCCGACATGCCTGTACCCGCTTCACTTTTGCCCGTGGCGCCCAGCGCGATTCGCTACATCGTTCGCTCATCGGGTACGCGCGGTCATGCAACGGGGTTTGGTTAACGCGGACAGACACAGTATTCTGATCATTTTTGAGAAGTTCTTTTGTGAGAAAGTTGAAAAGAAAGTGGATTTTTTCTCTTGTCACTCGGGTCCGTTGTATTGATCGAGCTGGAAATTGAGACGGTTGACTTCTACTGTCTTCAGCCCCAACAGTACGGCCGGTAGTCCACGGCGGCTGCTTTGCTTTTCCCATCGAATTGGTTTGTGGATTTCGATGGTTTCACCGAGTTTCGCGCCGGTAAAATAGACAGAGCAGAGCAAGTTTACGAAGTCTGTCCCTTCGCGTTCTGAGGTTGTTACTCCTGTCTTGCAAGTTTGTGGAAGTTTGTGGTGATGTCCTTTTGACTTCCCTAAATAAGCGTGCCGCGCGCCAAGGTCACGCTGGTGCTGCAGTGACCGCGTTTCCAAATTGTCCAGACACTTGTTCTTGCACCGATAAACTCCCTTCCGGGGTACCATTCGCGTGTTTCATTTCAGCGGAGAATTTGGTTTTCAACTGGTCTCAAACCCAAGAACATGGGACTCCATTCACCACGGTTACCTGACGACCCTGTCGTCAAAGTCCTTCGGCGACATAGCCGCGAAATGTGGATGGCATCGATGATGGAACCCGAATCAACTGTTCACGATGGGAACGAGAAACATGGGAACCACGAAGTGGTAAACAGATGGGGGAATTCGTCCACCCGTGTTGCAGAATCCCGGAAAAGCCGAAGACCCGGTGGTGCAGTGGAAAAGTCAGGTGCCTCTGAACACTCTCAGAAGGTAGAGAAAGGCGACAGCATGGAGGCGAAGGACTTCCACGCGAGCACTGTGGACAGTCTGTCTTCTATTGGAGACGTGGACATAACGAAAGCTCCAAGCTTTGGCTCTTCTGCTTCAAATCAAGACGACGTCGTGCGCGCCCTAAGGTCTTGGAGTCGAGGTCAGTGGTCGCTGAACGCGCAGGACTCCATAACTGCTTCAGCTACTTCTTCATCACAAAACATGCCAATTAGTCCTGTTATAGACGAAGATTCTGTCCTTGACGGCATAGAGGAACATGTGGGGAGTGCCAGGGTTGTAAAGGATCTTCGTCGGACCGCCGGTAGACCCACACACACTCATCGACGCAACTAGAGCGCTGGAACAGTGACTGTGGAAGCATGCGGTTGTTTCATCTCGGTACATGGTGCTGATGTAACTGTGTTGCGGTGGAGAACTCTGGAGAAAATGGAGGCGTGCTCCTCCAACTGCACTGAGCGAAACACCATTGAAGAAAGCGGCAAACACCACCTCCAACGGTTCCGAGGAAGATCGCGTGCAAGGGGTTATGTTTTTGTTTGGAATTCAGAGCGGCAGATTTAGGTGTTCTTGTTGCCACAAGTGGTTACAAGGTGAAAATGCAGGAGATGATGGTATCTGTATACTTTTTGTGAGGCTGAGGAGGTGTGTCTTGTGGAACGGATTTGTGCGTATGGCGTTTCTGTTGGGAAGTGGTGCTCTCAGTAATGATGTGATCGCTTGGTCTAGCTTAGAGCGCGGAGATTCGCGTAATTTTCCTGATCCTCTGAAACGTCTCGGCAAAGGATTTGCCACACCATTTGGGAGAATGTTAAGCCCGGCCTTGATGAGAGCAGTTCACCGGCCTCGCCTGTCGAATAAGGCAGAGCAGGATCTGTGTGATAAAACACCGTCTGACGTTCTTGTCAAGTCTGCGACATTCTGAATGTGTCTGCGAAGGAACGCATGCTTTCTGTCCCTGTGGTCTTACAAAAAACTCGATTTTGATGTTGCCCCAGGGCCGGTTCTCCAAGATCCATTACTTTGGCATGATGACAGGACAGAGCAGAGCTACAGAATCCAGTGGAGCTTCGAACCATGTGCGCGCCAGGGGAGTATGTTGCACTGGTGTACAGGAGTGTCGTCTGAAGAGAGGAACGTAGGGAGTGGCAAAGAGTCCCCTACGTACCCGGAACTTCCACCAGTGGGTGTGCGAATTCTTGTCTGTGAATGGGTTGTCAGTGCATGTGCAATGCCATTCTCAAAAAATCCCACGAGTGGAGCTCCTAAAAACTCGCGTACGAAAAGCTATATGTGTCGTTTTTCGACTGTGTCGTGGCAAATCGCCTGTAGTAGAGAACGCTCGAATGCGTCGTACGTCTCCGTAGTCGCAGCCTTTGCACGGCGGAGTGCCTGTACCCTTTTAGGACGAAAAACAGTATCGAAACTATTGTAGGTAGGGTTGTTTTGAGCCAAATTCATAGCCAAAAACCGATCCATCTTTCCTGGAGATGCGAAGTAGCGAAGGAACTTCTAGACAGGAGTATAACCAACAGAGAAGTTTGTCCGAAGCTCATCCACCGCTTTCATCGCGTGTATACCTGATTCCCTATACCTTTGGTCACTCAACAGAAAAGCCTAGTAGACTTTTGGTAGACGCGAATGTTGCTAACGCGCAACGTTCAACAGTAATCGCCTGAAGCTCCCAGACGGGGAATCATCACCACCTAGAGGGTGAGGGAGAGGGTCTCCTGTCTCTGCTGTCCGAGAATTCTCTTTCCCTGCGCTGCTTCTTTTCACGCACCTTCGCACACGCATTCACGCAAACACAAACTCAGTTTCATCGTGAATCTCTTGACCGCATTGTCAGAACCATGACCCTGCACTGAAAAATCCATGGAGGGGTCCTTAAAAGCTCAACACAACAGTGCATGCGGCGGTACACACTAGAGCTCTACCCGTATTAGGCGTAGAACGACAGGCAGTCATCAAAAGAGACGCAGTGTCTGGAGATACGAAGGACTGGATCCGCTGTTCAGGATGAACTACTGCGTTTTCGCAGGAAAGGAAAGGAGTACATGGTTCGAATGTCACTCAAATGTAGGTCCACCTTTTTTCAGCTTTTACTTACTTCATCTTCAGACGATGACGACTCGCGCCGGCGCTTCTCCGAGGACCGTTTCCTGCAGGGAATAAAGCCACACTGGAATCCGCGGCATCGTTTAGTGGAGTCAGCACCAACAATCGCAACAACGTTCGCGCACGCAATGTGTATTTTATTCATACAACTAAGGACGAAACTCAGTTAATATCAGTGCTCTCCAGTTACTGCACGTGCTCATGAGCAGACATACCTATCCTCCTCTGAGTCTGATGATGATGATGACGATGAAGATGACGACGAAGAATCGCTATCGTCGCTACTGTCACTGCTGCTCGATCTCGATTTGCGCTTCCTGTTTTTCTTAGCTTTCTTCTTGTGCTTCTTTTTCTTCTTCTTGCTATCCTTCTTCTTGTGACTCTCCTTCTTAACCTTCCTGAAAAAAACCACCCCACAGACTCCCGAAGGAGTACGCAGACGCGCACAGACCCGTTAGCGACAAAAAGCCCCCATTGTTGTTCTTCTCCTTTCCTCCCTACATGATATGCACAGAGAAGAGACACACTTTTTATAGCCCCAGACGCGTGTGTCCAATCACTGGTCTGGCAGGCATGTAAGCATCTTTATCCCATGTTCTTTGCAGGTCTGGATGAATCGGCAGGGCCATTTCTTCCCCTTTCTGTAAAGCCCTGTGCACCAAATACTGAGGCAACATGTTGCAAATGACACAAGCTGCACAGCATTAATGCCTAAAAGGCGCACAAAAGGCAGGAACCCTGATCCGTTGATTCAGTGCGTGTAAGTCTGTATTGACTGTAGCAAGAATGGAAGACCAGGTTTGTTTTTTCGTCACATACCGACCCGTAAAACTCGTGTGCACATACCAAATGATACCAACTTTCCAGCGACCCCATAAACAGGTGAGAGTCGACAACTCCAGAAAGCAGTTACGGACGGAAGAAACGGGCAAACGCACCCGACTCACTTTGGCTTCTTCACCTCGAGTGGAGTTGTTTCCATGGCTTTCAGCGTTTGGATAGGATCTGGACCCCACATCGCTTCTGAGTGTTTTTCAAGTGCGGCATTGAACCGCTCGCGGAACCTCGTAAGCTTGCTGGTAATGATCTGGTCGTACATGCGTGACATTGTCCCAGCGGAATCCTTCGGTTGACGCCATTCTGGGTTGACGCCTTGTGGCTGCAGCTGATTCTTGTGCTGCTTACAGTACATTTTCAGCTGCACGCAACGCGCACAGAAGACAAGCACAGAACGGCTACGGAGTATCTTTACCCTCAACAAAAACTCAGGCGCTGAAATATGGTCAGCACGCGTGATTCGTGTATGCCTTAAGAGATATTATCTATGCCCTTCGAAACTACGTTTGTCAGATCTCGCGTCACTTCCGCTCTCCTCCCTATGGAACTAGCTTGTGTTTTTCCCCTGAGGTAGGCTGGTCGAAGACTGCTCAACAAAAGGACCCTCAAATACACTCCATGCTGCAGAAAAAAGCTTACAGTGCAGTACGGGCAGTTGCCCGTCCTGTTCGGGTCATTTCTTCGGGGTGCCATGTCTTGGTTCACAGCACATCTGCAACTCGGCCATCAAAGACAGTGGAAAGGAGTTGTCGGACCGGGAACCTCCGAGAGGATTTGGAACCGCCAGCAAGCAGAAAGTGGAATCCGAGGGGTAGGTGCCACATAGAACTATACAGGTGTTGAAGGTAAAGACAAAGAACAGGCAAAAATCAGAGTATTACCGCTTCTTTCAAAATCTGCATGACGTTTCACCGGGGCAGCTGAAAAGACCGGGATCGTCCCGGCTTCGTCGCCCCGAGAAATCAATACGATTAGACTGTGTATCGCAATACACATGCGCATGTCAATAAAATAGGTGCAGATTCATTGGATGTCCATGAACGCAGAAAATGGCCCTTTTTGATAAGCAGTACTTTGAAGACCGCGTACTGTTGAGGTCTACCGTGTCGTACAGAAAAGAACGCACCAGGGTTTGGGGAGCGCCCGGAGGTGTTCCAGCCTCTCCTCCACTGAGACGGAAAACACAGTTTCCCGCGGAATCGGGAACAGTCTGATCTACGATTCGGAACTTGACAAAGAGATTGTTTGCCGCAGCTTCCTGCTGGTGTTCGAATAGATGTGGACAAGGTTGTCCCACTTCAAGCTCCCTAAATGGACGGGTGCATGCAGTCCCGCCAATCTGGCGTTCAAACAACGAGTGAACGCCGGCACTAGCACAGGTGAAGATTTTCCGTCATAAAACGGCTAGAAGAACTCATTTAGCGAGTTTTTTGCTTAGAACTTCTTGTTTATGTCAGATTTAATCTTGGTTATGACACAGAGTGTACTTGGATGGAAGTACAAAAAGCGGAACTACGATGTAAACAGGAACACGATCGTAGGTGCCCTGCTGCAGCCCAATGGAGCGTTTTGTTAGATATGCATTCTAAAATATTAGCCAAGTCAGATCTTCCCTTCTCAGATGCATCTCCTGAAAGTCGCATTGCTTACACACTCGTAGCCATACTCACATCTGGGATCTCTGCCTTCGTTGAATACCTTCAGAGGCGACCCGTTTCTCTACATGGCGTTGTCCGCAGCTATAGTATCGTCCAAGGATGGATTTTGACACGTGACAGCAAATGATTCTTCGCTGCACAACTTGCTTTTTGCTCATTAACATGGGAATACGGTCGCTCCGGTGCGTCGCCAGCATCTTCTGATAGTTTTGCACGAGGGGGGCATAGGAGGGCAAGCCTCGTTTCACTATTTGCTTGGCTACTAGTTTCAGTCACAAATACAAAAGAGAGGCGGACGGTGGTGCGACCGTTTAAGATGCAGGGAAAATGTATTACTGGTCCAGTACGATGGGATCGCCGAGAAGGGATCGGTGGGTTCATGTGCATGGTCGGGTTGAATCTACGGATACTCACAGCTTTACCGCGAGGAACAGTGTCACTACACCTCGCCCTTGATGGCGAGCTGTCTCACCGTAGAACAGCTCTGGCCTCATTATCGACTTTTGGAGAAAGCACGTACCTGACCGATGCTTCCTTCATTGCTCTAAATCCGTGGAACAAGATGAAAATTCTCGTGCTGGGGTTTGTTGGTTTGATAGGGACGGTGCAGGCGGTGAATCTCCGGCCGAATTTGGGTATCCTCTCAACAGGCGGTCCGTATGCAACTGTCGTCGATGTACACAAGGGTAAGTCATCTCTGCAATTCGAAGTCAGAGCGGCGAGAAGCTATAAGACCCCCCAGGGACAGCTTGCCTGCTAGACGAGTCTCGTGCTGGAAGCGAGCCAGTCCCGCCGAAGTGCGGTTGCTCGTTTAGCCGCTTGGGTGAGTGTATCACCACTGGTTACACGCAGAAGAGAAAATGATCTCTCTGCTTCGCCGCAGCCTCCATGAAAGAGAAGTGCGCCGCACTGTCTTCGACTGCCACGTCACAGGAAGCCGAGGTAGGTCGATCTGACAGGGTACATAGGGAGAGTTCAACAAATGTATTTGTGCTTACAGGAATGCGCCAACATCCCTTGCGAGATTTGCTGTGTTATGAGGAGAGCCGCTATCCGTAAGCAGCTTTCTCCATATGAGTAGTCTTCTAGCGAGCGATATGAAAACACTCGTTAGCAATTGCTGGAGAGGACCGTACTCATCTGGTAAGCCTCATATGCGCATCACAGTACCATGTGGTCTCTAAACTGTTAGTGGTCGCCAGGAGTGCAAGAAAAAGTGTCCTTCCTCGGAAGAAATTCTGCCAGGTAACGTTGTATGATGCGGTTCCAGAGTCGAACCACAGAGGATTCCTTGCTTCAGTAACAGAGGACGTGTCTATTCCGGTGCTTCGAGCTGTACGTTGACACCCCCAACTCCACCATTAGCGCCAGTAATCATTTCATATGCGTTGAACTGTAGGCAATGGACCTTACCGACGTTTTCTATGCCCCAAGTGAAGTGCAACCCGCAAGAGTTGCAGCTCCCTCAACTCCGCAAGTATATCCTGTGGTTCCCCCATCACCCGTTATGGTGACGCATCCTTCCTCCACTGAAGCAACCTACCCGATGCTCGCTCTTCCATCCGAAGAAGACCTGGCGACTGTTGAACCAATATCGCCTCAGCAGCTAGATTCAATATCCAGGGCAAATAATGCTGCCATCGAACAGACGCCATAGGCAGAAGAGGCATAACTGCAACTTAACGTCAAGGTTGTGGTGCAGTCAGACTTTCTGGTGTGTGTTGCTACATCCGCGTACTGTGCAGCTGGGGATCGTTCTGGGAAATCGCGATACCTTCTGTAGGGGTGTCCTTTATATGAAGGAAGACGGTGACGCTATAGTGCAGAAGGGTTTTCGTCGTGTGGAACCGGAACGTGTTGGTATCGTTTGGGTGAAACTATGATGTGATCCTACAATATACTACAGTACAATATCACCCGTCATTTAACTCCACCTGCGGTCAGCGTGATGAAACTCTTAGAATTAAAGCATAAATCGGAGCGCCTCATGCCTGTAGAAGCGGTGGCGCGAACTCACTGCTCTTCGCTGTAATTCCCACGGCGAGAGGCAGCCTCCACTTTCACCGCTTCTGCTTCCGCCCCCTTCTTTTAGCTGCTAAGCCTGGTATTTCTCCCCTTTCACGCTTCACCGCAGTCCATCGTCATCACGAGAAAAACTCTGACGTCCGTAAGATCACGTTTATCTTTTGAATGTAAGTGGCTTCAGATCCGTCTCTCCAATCTTTCAATTTCGACGAATGGGAAACACGATAAAATCTGACTCACACAGTGATTGCCTGTGCACATCTGGACTTTTGACGGTAACCGCCAGGTTCACCGAAGTCCACCCTCCACACTGTTGGTGTACAATTCTGTCCGCCGACACAGATTCTATCAAACTCAGCTTACAAGTCAAAAAAAACATATATACTGGTAAACACAGTGAACGGCTCAGCTCGCTTTCCGTATCGTCCCCTGCAGCGTAGCACTGCTGTTTGCATGACAGCAGGCCAGCAAAAACGAACATCGCGTGAAGGCTGCCCTGGATCATTCCCCGTGCCCAAATACAGTCCTGCCCAACGAGACTCATGTCCGCTGCTAATCCCGCTTGCTGAACATATCATTTGCTTGCATTCGTTCCCAGAACATCTCGAACGGTCTGTTTGCTTCAGATACATGAAACGGTCCTTGCATGGCATAATTATTCACGTCACACTGCTTGGCAGCCTGGCCATGATGGGGGAACGAAAGCGGGTTGCTTCGCGCATCTACCGTTGCTTGTAGATGATTCGCGTCCATCGGGTTGCCTAAGTTTGGATACGTCATGCCACCCGCGACGTCAAACTGGTTACTGTCAGGAACCCGCACAACATCGTAACTGAGTGCGGAGCTGTCGTACCCACTACCACCAGGGGGATATCTGTCTCCTGTACCGCCGACACCTGCGTTATTTCTTAATGAAACATGGTATGTCGGCACCCCGCGGTAGTCTGTCATTGGAACCTCTGATTGTAAGCCGGAAAGGGCTGGGTCAGATGGTAAATCAGAACGGCCGAAAGAAGGACCAAACATCTCTTGTTGCGAGAAGACCGGAGGTGGGAGCCCGTAATTGTCTGCCGCTCCTTCAGGTGCAGCGTCTGCCAGCCATGCTGCAGCGTTACGATCTTGTTCTTGTTGCTCCAACCATATGCGCCATAGGCCGTCGAAGTTCCCCCTAACTCCAGAATAGCCGGGAATCTCATGAAGCTGCGTAAATCGCCCACCTCCGTTGCTACCCGTTTCACCACGCCAACCATGGAGGCTATGAGGCCCTTCCGCGATGCGTACATGCGCTCTCCCTGCTGCTTTGCTGAAAGCCTGTAGTTTTGACGACACCCTCTCACGTATTTCGTCCCGAGTTGACTGCTGGCTTGGGTCGATGTTATATGTAACCGATTTCCGGTTCGATCCGTTTTTTCGTGACTTCGCCCGACGTCGTCTCCACATCGACTGAATACGCCGAATCGCTGTGTCTGTCACGAGCCACAAACACAAAGGCGCACGGAAGTTCTAAAGGAACTAATAGGCATTAGGGTGACAAGGGGCGTGTCCGCATCGTGGAAAGATGTGGTCTAAGGACGAGCGACGCCCTTCTGGCACAGAGCTACGAAGTTACCGCCAGCCTATGAATTCCCTGGTTTCCTCTGGAGTGACTGCGCTGGAGAGCATCTTGATATCTCTCTCATCCGTAGTACCTCACACCTCGTCTGGTCTCATATAATCGCGGTTCGCACCTGCTTCGCATGTGAATTTCATGGCATGCCATGTTCCCCTGCCGTCTGTAACACGCCTGCGTCTGTCAAAAAGGACATGTCGTTTCTTCTTACCTTCGTCAATGTGCCTGCCTTCTCTCTTAACCTTTGCCAGAACCCTCGGATCGGCCGCGCGCCCAATGATAGGGAACGCCTCCTCGCCTCTCTCTATACCTTCTTGGAGGTCCTGAATCATTGAACGTTCTGATCTCGGCGACGGCAAGCCACTTGGTTTACTTCCGGACGGTATGAGCAGTCTGGCCCCTGCTCCACTGCTTTTGCGCCGCCCCGAGCGATACGAGAAGTCGTCAAGGTCGCTCTCAAGCTCCAGTTCTCTCAGTTCGTCCGGGGTCAAGTTGGGGACAGGTGCCCCTTTGTGTCGATTCTGAACCTTGGAGAGATCTAGGGGCTTCGTGGCCAGAAGCTTCAGCGTGGCTTGGCGTGTGGTGAGGTAATCTGAAGTTGCGTTTTTGCGGGTTCGCCGTGGGACTTCTGGTCTGCCCAGCTTCCCGAAAGGCGTTTCATTGGCTGCCACAATAACTTTATGGTCCTGAACTGCACGGGGGGTTTTCGCGAACCGAGGCGACCGTGGACTCACGGGCGACGCCGCTGTTACTGCGATCGCCGGTGTACCGTCTGGTCCGCCTTCCGCGTGAGCATTTTCGCCTTGGCCTTCCGGCGTTGCCTCCTTGCCCTCTCCCTCGGACTTTGCTTTCTTGTGTTCGTCGTCCGGATGTCCGCCCACGACGATGTGGTATATCTTGTCCAGAGCCCAGTCGAAGGCATCCAGGTCACGGTCAGCTGTCACCTGCGGCCTCAGCTGTTCCCTGTGCTCGCGACCTATTCGAGGCGCGGGACGGCCGTACTTTGCCCAGTCTGTGTCGGCGAGTTTCTTCTTCCTCGGCGGCGGTTTGAACTCTAGTGGATCCACCATTTTCAGGTTGCTGATTCGCCGTTCATCGACAACCGTCGGCCCGCGCTGAGGACCATATTTAGCACCAGGCGCCTTGCTGTCCAGTCTGCTCGCTCCATCTTGTTCTGTCCGTCCGAGACCCACGCTCCGCGATGTCCGAGATCGCAGCCGTGACGTAGTACGGCGCAAGCGACTTCCCTGAAGGAAAAAACCAAAACGCGGAATTTCGATCCAAAAAGTGTATGCTCCCTTCGGTCTGCCCACAACTATCTGGACAAGCACGCGCTTCCGTTTTAAACGCATCCAACTATACCCCCACATTAGCTGTATCGTCAAAAGCCATCGCTTGCGATAAATCCGAATACACTCCCTCCCTCCTTGGCGCAATCCACCCGTTTTCGGTCATGAAAAGTCCACGAAAAATGAGACGCCTCTCGCGGTGGTCGTGGCCGTACTCCACTCAACCTTGCACTCAGCCGGTGGCGAGACGGCTTGCTGCCTCGGGGTGTACGTACACTAGATGAGATGAACGCTTGTGCCTAGAACAGCAAACCGGGATTGCCTTCTGTCAGCACGGGGTACACACTCTGGCATCCGCACACTGCTTCTTGCGGACAGAAGCCTTGGGCTCTCCTGCGGTGTCTCTCGAAAGCCAGGCCGCCGTGGCTGAGGCACCGAATGTCGCACGCGCGGACACAGTCACTCGGAAATGCAGCGGAAAGAAAGCCCGGAAGTTCTTGGTGCAGAGCCCCGCGAATTGCGACTGCTTTACGGCAGCTGGCCTTTGTCGAGATGAAGCCAACCGCCCTAGACCGACGGAGCGCGTTCTCGCTGATGGCTGGAGCGAAAGCGAAGTCTTCACCAGAAAGGTGTTTCACTTCCACCTCGCGACCCGCCCCACGAAAGGTCCCGCTTCTCACGTTTTTCCTCCTCGTCCACGGCGCAAGGATTTCCTCCACGAATTTCCCTTTTTTTCAAACGGCTCTCGCGGACAGACGGGCGCGAGGCACTCACTTGTCGAGACGCACCATGCTGCTTGCTAGGGACGTTAAGAAGAAGGAACTCGAGTGCTTTGGAGGCGTCCTCTCTCGCATGTTTGAAACCTGAGATTGACACACGAGTCACAGAACGCATGCGCTTCAAAAAGATCAAGGAAACCCGGCACACGAACCAGAGTTTCCAACACATAGATGCTTTTCCTGACAAGGTCCTTCCAAGTATGTGCCGCACTTTTGTGTCAGAGTCTATGCCACGAAATCAGACGAGAAACCATGGCACTCGAGTGTAACGTTCAGACAACAACCGAATGTCGAAACGCACCATGAGGAAACCGACGCAGAGAGTGATAGCGATGATAAATGCGAGAGATGTGTTTGTCGAAACAGCGACCGGAACAAGAACAAAGAAGCAGACATAGCAAGACAGACGTCGTTGACTTTCATTAGCAAACGAGCCCTGCAGCGCTTTCAAAATGGAGCTTTCCTTTGCCCCACGCCGCGAGAGAAACCGAAAAAATTTCCAAATGATCTCTCTGTTGCCTTCGTACAGCGGCTAAGAGCCCCGATAATATACGTTCATAGCTGTCATAACGTGAAGCAACCCTCTGTCGCGCACTGGCGTCCACAGACCCAAAAATTCGATACTGGTCTTGCGGCTGCCAGGCGCGCCGTTTCTCTGTCTATACACCCTGTCACCGTAAGGGGCCAGACGTCGCGGCTCCTCATCGCCCATTCGCTTTCTCCATATATTCACGAGCACCTCAATACCCTTTTAACTTGCCTTGTCGCTTTTCGTCGGTGTACTGGAACCAGACTCCGGAGGTTCTTCGGCCTCTGATTGTGTTCTGGACTTTGTTGGGATCTGTGAGGACGTTTCGCGCGTGCGTGAAGGCGGCGGGGAGCCCTGAGGGGTATCTATTCAAGTAAAAGTCTTTCGCCTCCGCTGCCGCACGCATGCGCTGGATCTGCTCCCTCCTCACTCGTTCTTCTTCTTCAAGAAGATCCAGACGCAACTGGGTAGGCAGACGATGCTCGGAGAATCCCCGAACTACAGAAGTGTCGCTGCCGGTCGGGATTTGCATTGGAGAGCGGCGTCCGGAAGGTTCTTCGTCCCCCGACCACCGGGGCCCAGAGGCTCTGTCCCCACCCCATGGGCTTTCGCCCGGGAGCGGGACTCCCGCCGAGGTCGACCGCCTTCCAGAAGTGTCTCTCTCTCTGCCTGCCGCCTCTGGTCCACGCTCCTGCGGAAAGGGGCTGCCGTCCTTCAGGTGCGCTGCGACGGGCTCGAGGTCTGCGTACAGCTCATGAGGCGGCGCAGGGGCTCTGAGCAGGGAAGAAGTGTCTCCGCTCACGCCACTCTTCCGAGCAGACGCAGCCCCGGGGGGCGTCGAGAGCGAAGTCGGTGCGATATCTACATGGGGTGGGGACCTCGGCACCGCTGCGGACGGGCCCAGGTCTTCGGCCGCATGCGCAACGATTTGATAAACTGAAGCAAAGATGCAAAGGGAGCGGGGAAGAATCACGAGTTTGTGAAGTGCAAGGGGGAAAGGGGGGGAAGGTTCAGCCGTCTGGACAGCAGCGAAAACGGTGAAGCACTCGAGTGCTCGATGAGGGAGGGAGAGAGAAAAACGTGAGAGAACAGAGTCTTCAATCTCGTGCATTGTGCAGACCGTGGCTATGTTTCCTCTGGGCAGTGACCCACAGGCGGGAGACCTGCATAGAGGAGGCGAATCGAGAAGAAAGAACAACACAAGAGGGCCGAGGAGAACAGCGGCAGGGAGAAGAGAAAACATTACGGGTTTTGAGCTCCCATGACGCGGCAAAAAAAGAAGGAGAAAGGAGAAGCGGAAAACGCAGACTCTGAAGGGCGAATCGGGAGAAGGGGGAAGCACGGATTTACAGAACGACTGCGTTGGGAGGTGTTCCACTCCTCAGCTTCTCCTCAGTCTTATTAAGTGCGTTCGTTTCTCTCAGTTTTTCACCTTCACTCTTTTTCTTGCTTCGCGCCAGCTCTCGGTCGAAACAACCGTCGTGCCCTCTACCTCTCTCGAATATTCTCGCGCCTCCTCTCCAGACGAATTGCTCTCTATCTGTGCACTCGAGTGTCTCGCACACTGGCGTCCACCTTCGAATTCCTGCTTTTCTCCTTTTTCTCCGTGTCTTCCTCATCTCCAATTTTCTTCGATCTCGTTCCCTTCTCTCTTGTTTTTTTCTACGTCTGTTCCTTCTCGCTAATTTCTGTCTTTGCCTTGATTCCTGTCTTCTCGCTTATTTCCGTCTTTGTCTTGATTCCTGTCTCCTCGCTTTTGTCCAAACTCACCGGTGGAGTTGTTGGGGACGACTGGTTGCTTCAAGAGTTCTTCGAGAGGCGGGTGGAACGGGGCCTGCGCCGGTCTCACGGCTTCAGTAGGTCTCGCAGCCCCCGATCGATGTGACACTTTGCCGATGTTTCCCTGAAAGGCTGCCGTGCTGCATGCAGGTTTCCGTCTAATGTTCGCCAACTTGGAGAATGAACCGAAAGAACCGCGGTCACTTGGAACAGGCAGCGAGTGCGGCTCTCGCAGGGTCGAGGGCCCCCTCGCAGGGCCGGCAGCACCGTCGTAGCCGCCCTGGGGTTTCCGAAATCACAAAGGACACAGGTGCTTGTCGGAGTTCTACGAAGTTCTGGAAACCACACGGTTGCAGCTCCTTCGCTTGGCCAAATGGCAGTCGACAGAGTGGAAAACCGCCAGACACATGCACGCTGAACGGCGCAATGTGCGGAGATCACGAGTCATGCACACAGAAACAGATTCACGAGTATTCGGCAAGCAAACAGCTGAGAGGCGCTTTGCTTTCGAGTGTCTCTCCACTTGAGAATGCCAGTTGAGAAGGCAGAGTAGGTGTTGGTAGAATACACGGTCTCCAGAGTACAGAGAGTCACTTAATTCGATGCTCTCTCGCTTCACTCCAACTCACTTTCAAGTTCTCTGTGTCTGTCTCTCCTTCCTTCCCTACTCGCCTTGCTCTTCCATTGCTCGTTTCCGTTCCTCCCAAGTGCCCGTTTTCGTCTTGTCGACTTACCTTCACCATGCTTGCCTTCGTTCGTCCGACCTCGCTGGGGGTTCCGCGAGATCGATGGCTCGCGAAACGTGCGTCTCGGTCCTCGGAACTGGCGTCTGAGTCTGCCCAAGCTTCAGCTTTGATTTTCCCCGACAGACAGATCTCTCGCAGTTGCTGAAGAATGGAGTTGCGCTCTATCGCGCGGTACATGGCCACTTGTCTCTCGAACTCGGAAGGGCCTAGCAGGTCGTCGTCCGCGTTTCCGGAGACAAAGTGCGTTTCACTTAAACAACGTCGCAGCATCTTCTCGAGCGTCTGGTACGCCCTGCGTCTCTCTGCTTCAGAAGGGGCTTTGAGCTTCTCGGCAATGTGCCTCAACATCACATTACGACCGTGGGGACTCTCGTTCTCTCGCCCTCGCCCCGTTGTCGGCTCTGTCGAGGCGTCGCTGAAGCCTTCCTCAAACGCTTTCGCTTCCTTCTGCACGCGCTTACGCAGAACGTTGAACTGAAGAGACACAAACAGAATGCGGAGCGCCTTCAGTTTACGACGGAGCCGGTCGCGGGATTTGTGCGTGGAACAACGCAAGACTAGATCGCAAAAGGTCTTGGGGGAAACGTCTTGCCAAGTTCACCAGAGATGCGTACCGTTCGCAAATCGTAGTGCAAAAAGACGCTTGCATTAAGCATAGACAGGTCACATCCACAACAGGTATTTTTATTATCGTGTCCTGCGTAGACAGGATCTCTGATGAACAGGGCTCAGAGCGAGGCAGACAGATCCCGGGAAGGGCAGCACAGGCGCGAAAGACAACGCTAGAGACATAGAGTTTTCTGCGGAGAGAAGGCGGGATTCGAGGCAATGGAAAACATAACAGGTGACACGCAGAAGTACCAATTCAACAACTGCGGAGTTCTGACGTTTTCCGAGGTTCGGGCGAAAAATACCGAGAGCCCCACGATGCCCCAAGACCCATGAATCGACAAGAAAACTCTGAACATGCGCAGGAACTCGGGGTGTACACGTCCCAGCAGAAGGAGGCTTGTGAAGACCTAGGAACCCCGTTATTGAATGTATAACAGAAACACGAGTTGGCCGAAACCTGGAAAAAAGAAGGCCTGTTTTATCACGTGCAACAGAGATTCCAGGTTCCGGTGTTTTCTTCGAATTCCATAAGCTCTTAATAAGTGTAGACGTCTCGCTGAACCTATCGGTACATACACACCCACGGACCCACACACTTCTTTTTCTGCTCAGATACAATTTGGCTTCTTTACATGTACACACCTGATAAAACTAAAAGCGTGGCACAGTATCTAGCTTGCTCTATAGATTTCGCACAGTCTTTCGTGACTGAGATCGGGGCTAATGTCTCAGGTGTTGACACGATTTTCGTTCCGAAAGACTTCGTCGGTTTCCAGCTGTTCCACATGCACACGCTCTGTGGGCGAACGAGGCACGATCGGGACACCACAATCGAGCTCAAATATCGTCTCGACACACCTCCGTAGAAGTTGCGGCTCGGATACAGACACTCGAACGGTCCCCTGCGAGGGCGCAAGCGAAAGACCGTCGCGAAGTCCATTCCCGCTCCTTGGAAGGCACGAAAGCACACAGAAAGCTCACCTGAACGACAGCCGAGGTCACGGTGTCTTCAACTTCTTCTGGAGGCCGAACAGGAATGCTGGCGGGGAGAGCAGGCAGCTTCTCCCAAACGCGGAGGCCGCCGTCCATGACAAAGCATGCGCGTCTTGTTGCCCGAAGTGACTCCGTTAGAATCACTGACACGCTGCGGTAGAGGGCCCGGTTGGCCTGAGGGGAAAGCGGAAAACGAGAAAAACGCATGCGCGTCAGATCCAGAGGCGGAACGCAAAAGTCAGATGGAAGGAAACGTATTTGGAAAGGCGCACTTCTCTGCTCGGCGGTGTCGCGACGAAAGGCTTGGACACGTCCGCTTTGCGATCTGATCAGCTAAGCACACCGGCACCCAATGGGTGTACGTACACCCGATAAGCGACTCTGCCTCAAGACTCCAGTATTCGACCCTTGGGTTCGGTTTTCGGTGACTTAGCCACAAAGTCATGCAGGGAAACGCGGGAATCGCGATGTGCATGCTTGCGCAGACCACTTTCAGAGGCACTTTACTCCACGAAATTCTCCGCTTGCAATGAATTCACTCTCTTTCTGCGGATTTTGTCGCCTGGGTAAACGAGCAGATGGAGACGGAACCCCGTGGTTCCCCACGGTCTCTTGGAGTGTCTCTACACCGCATCTCCTCGCCGCCCATCATCGGTTTTTCTCAGCATGACGGAGGGGCACTCCACACAACCACGTTCATCTCTGCGGCTCTTCCCGTTCTGTGAAAGCGCCCTGTATCTCTATAGCGTCTTCGTTTCCCCCCATTCCTTCCGCTTGTCTGTCAAACTCCATCACCCCGTTGTTCTCCAAGCCCCTCTTGAATCGGGAATCCATACGCCTGAAGTCACCCCGGAAAAAACGACGCATCCAACTTACCCTGTCAGCGAGCTGGTCGACGGTCATGTTCAGAGTTTGGTGCTCGCAGTAATCGGTGAGTTCTTGCCGTTTCGCCGCCGGCGTTTGTTTCTGTCTGATCGTTCGTGCTCCTTGTTTCTCGCGCTCGGTCTTCTCCTTGTTGGCCACACCATCGTTTCTGGCACTGCTCCCGGAGCCTCTGTCGCTCTGTCGCTCCT
>AVCM01000015.1:0-12299 GCA_000447165.1 Hammondia hammondi
TATATATATATATATATACGTCTATGCATTTGTGTGTACTGTTATACCCATGTCAATATGGGTGTTGCTTGAGCGACAAGGCACGACTCTAGTTAGAGATGTTCCCGTCGACACGTAAAGGAGCATCGAAGATATCCAAATATCCCTCGTTTCAGAAGGCGACACATTTTTACCAAGACGACAGTTGTGAAGAGGGAAGGCAAAGTGAAGTGAGCACGCGAGAGTGGATCGACTCGAAATCCCTGCCAGAAAAAAAATGCTGCAATGCCTTTCTCGGAGACATCTGTGTGGTCCGCCGTCAAAAGCAGCGAATCTCCAGTGCATACAGATGTCCGAAGAAGCAAGTGCTTCTGTTTTGTGCTTCTCTTCACAATATGTGTCGCGGCTGTCGCTTCCATAAACGTTTTTTCCACACAGAGGAAGAAAGTCTGATACTCTCATGGACGTCTTTGCTTCTTGCCAACGGCTCTTCAGGAATGTTGGACATCTTTGGTTTCGAAATGTTCGAGAACAATTCCCTGGAACAGCTTCTCATCAATATCACCAATGAGCAGCTGCAGAAAAACTTTATTCAAATCGTTTTTGCTCGTGTAAGCCTCAGGCGTCCGCCCACCATTGTACACCCGCATCGTCTGCAGAGATACATGTCAATCTGCGTAAAGTGACAGCTTCTGTCTGGATGAGCATGAGTATCTAGAAACTCGCTCCTTCACCAGACACTCATTCTAATCTTCAAAGCTAACCTTCGAAGAAATCCCCCAAAGTTTCGTGTCCGACCTAATATTTGAGAACATGAGCAAAGAAAAAGTGTGGCTGTCCATCAACGTATGTTGACTGGATGCACGTGCATGCGTATGCATTCATGTATGCGTGCTTCTATGTCTGTAGACCTATAAACGCATACATCAACATGTGTAGATGTCAGTCGCTCCCTCTGTACATATAAAGATGCGTGTTCAGGTATAGTGCGTATAAATGTATATGGGTGAACGTGAACGTGTGAAAAGCGAGTGGTTGTGCCAGGATCATGCTGTTGTCATTGTTCATTGCGAGAGCCACGGTATGAAAGGAGGTGCCGTTTTTCTAGCATTGCTTGGCTGATCAACGTGTGCAGGAATCGTCGCTTCAGTCCCACCACAAGGAGTCCCGTTGTTTCTTCCTTTTGCTTGCTTGTGTCCCGCCGGAATGGTTTAACATGCACTTTGCATGCTACGGAAACGGGGGGAACAGTCGTCACTTGGAAGTGAATGAAGCACATGCTGTGCGCTTTTCTTTCACCACTTTTGTGCACAGGAAACGAAGTTGTATTACGAAGAAGGAATCGGAAATGTGAAAATTACGTGGACAGACAACGAGAACGTGATTAAAGCTTTGTGCGGGAAATCGTCCTCAGTCCTTGCCATACTCGAGGACAAGAGTCTTGCTCCTGGAGGCACTGATGAAGTGAGAGACGCGTTTTGAAGAATGAAAGTGGAATGGGCCACTGTCTCCTCCAAAACGTTTCAGGTTCCGTTATCTGGACACAAAACAGCAGTCGGCAGAAGACTTGAACAGATGAAGAACTGAGGAAATAGTGACAGTGAAACATTTTTGGCCGCTGAGCGATAGTCGCCTTGCGTTGTCGTACCTCTTGACCAAGAGTATATCGGAAAGAGACGCGTCTGTTTCCACTTGGTTGTTGCCCCGGTGTCAGGATTTCGCTGGCAGGAAGTCTTTCTACTGAAGCTGCGTTCCTATCTCTTGCTTGCTCCCCGTCCCATTGTTTTGCTTTTGTTTCCTGCTTTTTTCAGGCAATCGTCACGTCCATGAACCAGGCTCTGAAGTCCTCCGATGTGTGGAAACCCGGGCGGACGAACCCGCGTATTTGCTTTTGCATCTGCCACACCATTGCCGATATTCAGTACGATGCAACTGGCTTCATCGAGAAGAACAAAGACCTTCTGAAGCCCGAGCTCTGCTCCATCGTGCAGGTGGGCCACAAGTCGGAACTAGTCCCTGTGCTAACTCAGAGACGCGTGTGTGTGAAAATGCATTTGCAACGATGAATGCCAGAACGTTTGACATGTGAAAAATATTTACGGATGTACTATTATTGAACACCCATGCATGGGCGCATCCTTGTGTGCGTACTCTTGCGGTAGAAAGTAGAATTGCCCAAGTATGACATTTGCGTAAAATGGATCGTCTCTCTTGCAAATTTGACGTCTTTGCTATCTTTATAGAAAACAGGCGGTATAAAAATGATGTTCAGACGTTCGGCACAATTTGTTTGACTTCCTCGATAGATTTGTTTATATGCATGTACATCTGTATCCTCACCCGGCGAGGTCGTTGAAGTACCTCGCCCTTATTGAGAGCATAAGGTAGTTCTCATCACACCTGCGAAGATGCCTCTATGGATAGTGGCACAAATCAAAGGGAACCAGACGCATGAAGGCGATTCCAAACATGGAGACTCGACCGTCGTGGTGATTCTCTTCCTCCCGTGTTTTGCTTTTGTCTGCTACCAAGCTTCCTGCTTGTTTGAAAGATTTCTCCCTCCTCTTTCTTCAGGCTTCTTCAAACAATGTGACAAAGGACTTATTCGAAGGTGTCGTCATGCAGAAGGGCAAGATTGCCAAGGGGCAACTCATTGCTTCTCAGTTTATGCGCTCTCTTGATGCTCTCTTGACTCTGATCTCGAGTACAGAACCGCATTTTATTCGTTGCTTGAAACCGAATGAAACGAAGAAACCTCATGACTGGTCAAACGGAAAAGTTCTCGCGCAGGTGAGTGAGTGCTTTAGAGCAACGGGACGAAAAGGAGAAAAGAGCGCGAAAGCTAGGGACTTCCTTTCTACAGCGACACCGACTGGACTCATGGACATGGCTTTCATGAGAACCTCACTAACTCTCAGGATGTATGTAGACACGCCGTCGGTGTAGGAGGCCTCCATGCAGTTTTTTCTGGAGTTCACCACTTTCTTCTCCGTGTGAGTTTCGGTTTGACTCTGTTCTGGTTCTTTCCCTGCTTTCCCCCTCACCTCTGCTGGACCTTCGCCGGCGTCCTCCATCTCGATAGTTCGCGTGTTTGTGCCAGCGAAGAAGAGTTTTTCTGACGATGTCCTGGCTCCCGTCGCGTGTTTGAGTGGAGTCTCTACCTCTTGGTTTTAGATTTGTTTGTTGCTTCTCCCTCTGTCGCTTCTTCATTGTTCGTCTCAGCTTTTCTCCCTGTCGATCTTGGAAGCACTCCAACTCAAGAATCTTTCCTTTTCCTACCGGCGGCCGTACGCAGACTTCTTGAAGCAGTTCGAGCAGTTAGATCTCGAAGTCACCAGGAAGTCCGGAAATGCGTAAGTTCTCGTGTCCACACAGAGACAGCTCGGAACCGTCTATAGTCCATTTCCTCGTGCGTCGTACATAACAGTCTGTGTATATTTTCGTGTCTGTCTATTTCTAGACGCATACACTTACTCGAAGCGGGAGGGTGGTGGCATCGACGCTGTATGCGGGCAGGATTTCTTTCGTATCATCAGCCGTCATATTCTAGGAGTGTCTGAGGAGTCAGAGTGAGTTGCTGTTTCTTGTGGGTCCTGGAACTCCCGCATTTTGAATTCGAGTCCTAATCTTCAATGGCATGCAGTTTTGTGAGGGGAATTTGTGGTTAGGTAGTCCGTCCAGAGTTGTCTTCACAGGTGTTGTACTTGTGGGCTGAGACTACCCTCGAACATGAAGTAGAGTGTACATGTCTCTCGCGTGGGTCACAGCGTCCCGAGAATAAGGCATCCACACTATTACTGTACACTCAGATGTGTCCTGCATACGACGCGTTCACCGTGTCTCTATGTTGACGCACTCGGTGGCAGAAAGGAGAAGACGAAGCAGCTTCTTACTCGAGCAAATATACCACAAGCCAAATGGGCGGTAAGGAGAGTTATCCTACACAGAGCTACTGGTTTTGTGCGAAACATCCTTGGTGTTCGATTATCTCCACAGCGATGTTTCAAAACATACGTGCACAAAGGCGCTTCTTATCTGCGAGCGTCTCTGCCGGTCACTCTTGAAGATATCGTCACCTTCAGGGGCAAATCTAAAGAACTTAGACACAGAAACACCACGCAGTAGTGTTAATTTGTGTCGTGAGCAAACCTCCTGGAGACATTCTTTTACTGTAAGTGACAGAAGGAGGTTTTCTTGTTCGGCTGCGTGGCTCACACGTGCTTGTGTGGAACAACGTAGTGTGTTCTGGCCTGTCGTCGTACGTAACATTTTCTTTTCCTATTGACTCGTTTGTCATACGCCTTTGTAAATACAGTGTCCTCTCATGTGTCTTTCTCGTGTCGATCATGCGAATCGCTTTTCACCTTGGAAGACAGTTTCAAGGCCAATTCGTTGGGCTTGGCTCAAACGCGATTTGTGTGTGTGTATGTGTGTTTCGCATTTTTCTCTCAGCTCGGCAACACAATGGTGTTTATGAAACCAGAAGCAGTTCGAGAGCTGACACAAAAAATGCGACTGATTGTGGTGGCGTGGGAACCACTCATTCGTGTTTTAGAGGCTTGCTATTCCCGTGATTTAAAAATGCGGGCCATAAGAGACAGTGTGCAGTGGGTGGTTCGAATCCAGTCGCATATCCGGAAGGCGCGAGTGCTTATGGAGTAGGCCTTTCTGTTAAAAAACCGTTTCACAGACTTCAACCTTGCAAAACAATCTTTCGTGTCAGTTGACACTCTAAGGCGAGTCGCTCAAAACAAGAGATACAAGTAAAACCGCTACCGCCCTCTGCCCAGACAATGTGGAAAGCACTCGTCGTTTGATATCCGGTGTAGCTTCTTGGCGTTAAACAGCTTGACTGTGACAGATCCACTTCGATGCTGAGTCTCTTTCTACAGTTTGTTTCTCAGCGCCGTGACAGCGGATTTCGAGTTTTGTTTTTACTTTGTCTGCATCTTTATGTGTCCCAGTGTGGTATCGTAAGACATAGCCAGTCATCGAACCGGACACAGCCTAACGTTTCGGTCGTTTGGGTCGTAGCTTCGGCAATTCATGATTCCCCAAAACTACTTTTCTCGAAGGTAGTTTATTCAGACTGGTTTGTAGTGTGGTGAACAGGTATGTAGTAACGATGTTGATATCTGTCTTCTGCAAAACCATCTTTATTCCAGGTTCCCAAGGTCTTCGTTGTTTTAGGACCGAGAATCAAATGCATCGCATTTGAGAGTTCGGTTCGGGTACGCTGACAAATATTCATACTTTAAGTGCTTAATTATCCGCTGTATACTTCTATGTGTTTTTCTTTTGTGCAGTGTATTTTTGAGCAGCGTTTCGTTATGCATCTGGGCTTGAAATGTGATTTCAGCATCGAAACCGGAACGTGTATCTAAGAGTCTGGTATCAGTTTGTGGGGGTGTGTTCATTCCAATTTGTTCCCATCAGAGGACCACGTTCCTCCGAGTGACAAAGAGCGAAAACGGACTTAGACTTCCGAAAGCTGTGAAATGTGTGAAATGAACTCCCCACACGAAGGAAATCCAGAAAAAGTTTTTTGTTGTAGTTTCGAGCAGCATGGATAATAAGACTAGAAGCGTTGTGGTTCACGGAAGCCTCACAAGTGAGGTGTTTTGAGTTGTCCCAAAACTAGCTCATCATTTTCATTCCACTTGCCATTTTCGTGTGGAGGTTTTTTTAAGTTCGTTTCAAGTGATAGGTTACCGCTCACAGTTCTTCCCAATCTTGTTCCTTCTGGTCGACACTCTCTTCACCGTAGTCATACGGCTTCCCAGTGCAGTTCTGAATGGCAATGAGCGTGTAGCCGGCAAACTGGACAGCGATAATCTCGGTACCTTCTTTGGTCCTGAGCCTAACGGAAGTTAGTTCGTTCTGCGCACGAAGCAGCACATATGTCTAGTAAGTGGATGCACACTTTTTATGTCATGCATGTTGGGTTGATTCTCGATTCTTCTAAAGTTTAACCGCTACAGCTGCAGTTCGTGACTCGAAATGCAGTCATCGGATGGGTGATTATGTGGGCACTTAGTATGACCTTAATTATTAGAGGTAGTGCAATTCCACTAGCAGTGTTCATCTCATGTGGTAGATTTGCTACTATCGTATACCTTACTACCGGATAGGTTCTATGCTTAGACTAAACCAACTCTGGTAATGACTTCAGCTTCCAAGCAACCTTTTTTTCGTTTTCGCGCTCCGTCGTAGGAAGAACTCGAACTAGCGATATGAAATGTACCATACGCGCGAACCAAGAAAATTCAGAGGACACAGGAAAGGAAACTATCATCAGCTCGGTATATGGCCTTAGGAGGAGGGGGATAGTCAAAGGACGGAAACCAAGAGACGAGCAGTGCACGAAGTTATTAATTGAACAGAGTTTATCTGCTCAGCAAAGTCCCGGCTGCCGCCACACTGGCATATTTGCGATGGATGCGCATTCCGACCCGTAGGCTTGAAGAATCCAGAAACAGCATTCCGCAGGTTGGGAAAGACAAGGCATCTCTTTGCATGGAGCCTAACCTCCTTGAACCAGCAACTCCATACTTTTACGCGGTTTCGCTTACATCACTCGGAAGCAGTTCTCGGAGACACTGGCGCGACCGCATGCAGAAAGACCTGACACGCACGAACGACGAAGCACTGAGTCTCTCAAATCGAACTGAACTGGAAGAAACGAAGCCGGTTAAAGAGCAAATCTGTACGGGCAATGGATCAAACATCGCGAGGCTTCTGTCATGTAAAACAAGTACTACTTTGCGGAAAACGACGGCAGAAGAAGGGAGTGACACAAAGGGAGTGAAAAAGGCGTAAAATCAAAGGTGTGGAAGATCGTTGTTCGAGTAGGTTTCGTCAGTGGCCAGGCACTAATATGTAGAATCAGCAGCATGTCTTTATGGATGCTTGTCTGTCGCCGCCGACAGGATACACACATGCGATACGACTGTTTGGCCACACACATGGAACATATCCTCCTACGGATTTGTAAAGCTTACGACAGTAACGCAGCATATTGGACAGCTTTTTCATGGGGCATCTTCTCGTGGTACTTGATCGGGATCCCTGTACGAAAAAGAGGTTCACAGCGCCCAAAAAGCATCTCTAGCTCCCATTCGGAGGCAGATGTGGCAAGTAAGCAGTCTACTAGAGTCAATGGTCCTGCGTGGTTGCACTGGCTCCCAAAAGCACACCGACTCCGGAAGGATTGGTACGCTTCGTGTGAGTGGTCGTGAGGGAAATAATGTTATTAACTTCGTATCTGCACTTGAATAACAGGAAGACACCCAGCTCACCGTCAGCGGTGATCACCACGTAGCCAACTACTTTCGGATTGTCAGCAATCCAGTTTCGAATGACTTCGTCGACCTCATTTACTGTGCCTGCCATGGTTGTTAAGCACTAAGGAATCGTAAATACCCGAGTTTATCGTTTTTCGCGATACCGTCATACGGGAGAACCGAGCGACCGCAAAAACCGTGGCAAAAATTGGCTTCAGTCCTTGATAAAAAGCGACCTCGACAAGGATGAAACGCAAATATCACCGTAGAACTCCGTCTGTGGCAAGTCTCAAACTCATTTCCCTCTCGGAAAGCGATTCGTGTCACTAAGTGAGAAGCTCTCACGGGCACGTGCACGCACTAGTAGCAACTCTACCAAAAGAAGCTCGTCCTAGAGACGTTGTTTCAACAGTTCACCGGCGCTGTCGAGATGCGTAAAGCAATGCGCGAGATCTGAAGACTGAAAGAAATGCTTGGCCTAGGTATCCGGGATGAATCGAACATTGGGAGTATTAGGAATAAATTAGGCTTCCGGAGGCAAAGACCCCCGCGCTGATATGCCAAGGGAAACTAACTGACCAGACAAAAAAAAACCAATTACGGACTGAATCCTGATTCTAGTGGACAAATGAAGCGGGTGCAAGGAAGTGGCGCAGCAGAAAGAACCGCTGTTAATGGTTTGGCAATCAACTGATACAACTGAGACTCGGACCCTCCGTGGTTTCCTGTTATTGAAGCATCATAAGCTCAGACCAACTACCATTTCTCGGTCTGAGCATATGCGACACACCAACGTTTCAGCACGCACACTGTGTTTCAGGAGGGGAACTTGAACTCCAAGCGAGCCGCTCCTAAAGGTGCTAAATTCCAAGAAGAGAAAAGGGGCATGCTAACGACAACTCCCTCCACGGCAACGGGGCCCGAAAAATGGCTGTCCCCACAAAGCAGTCAAGTTGCCAGTTATTTCTTTGGTGCTCCAGTTCGATGCATTCTTTCTGTGTTTGCCTTTACCACTATTTTATCCAAACGAAGGGCTACACGGATAAATGAAGACTGACTCTGTCGCATCGTGCATTATATGTTCAACCTCACTAAACTTGAAGACGACACCTTGACTGCCATGATACAGCTACTCGGTTCGGCCGGTCGGTTGGGGCAAGAAAACGGACCATCCCAAAAATGAACAGGAGCAGTATTGCCAACAAACGCACTCCAATGATACCACACAAGATCAGACGCTCTCACTTTTCTGCCGAGCGTTTGTCAACACCCTCCCAGGTGCAAGCGCTCCCAGAATGCGCACTGTCGGAAGTATCGAACACTCTGAAAGCGGCGGAAAGCTAATGAGTTTATGTGCATGTATTACAAAAACGTCCTGCTACGCTTCTACACATGGTGCCCGCATTCCACTTCTCGTAAATTCGGCAGCTCGTTGTTGCCGAGCAAATGTGACTACCACAGCCTCGCGTATGTTGTTGTGGTTTCATGCGACATTCCTTCTTGCATATGAACGTGTGTGCTTAGAAAACAATGTACGATTATTTGTGAACAGAGTGGTGCAACTGTTCCGTTGGAATTACAGTGTTTTGGGCAGTGGATGGGCTGAAAAGTTCTCGACATGGAACGCCAGGCTGACAGTGTGAAATTCGAACGGTGAGTCCTCTAGGTACTCCAAAGGGATATCCACGCAAATATGGAAGACACAAGGTCATCAAACTTAAAAGACGCAGCGTAAAATAATTCGTACGCTTATCCTAGTCTCAAGAATGGCGAGTCGCCTTTCTCCTTGTGTAATTATCTGCGTAGCGAGCATATGGGACTATCTCATGAGTGAAAAAGTGGGCAGACAATAACGAGTCTCGCTTCACGAATATATGTCCCTAAAATCGACGATGCATGCAATCGGTCTTTTCCGCTATGCTAAGCAAAACAACTACACTCACCGCAAAAATAACGAAAACGACACTCATGCAACATGCCCTCTCCTATCCAACACTTTCGCGTACGCGTCTTAGTTTGCGCATGCTCCCCCTCTCAAAAGTGCTAGAAAGTCTCTGCAAGAAACTACATAGGAAGAGCAATAACACACAAACACCCACAGCGTGGGGAGTGAATCTTATGAAAGTTACATCAAGTTCCTCTTCTTCAACAGGCACGGCAAACGTACCCTGTTTTCACACCTTTCCAATGTTCACGTTCTTCTGTGTGGAATGCACGGAGACGCAGTCCACAATCGTCACCCGTTGACAGCCCTCTGAAAGTGCCGTTGTGGTGTGTAGCCCGAAGTCGTGTCCGCCTTTGGGTTCACCATCCCATAATAAACAGTTCCCAGCATACGTTGTCCAGGCCCCGTGGATCGACACAGAGTTATTCACCTATAAGAGAAAAGTACAACGTATCGCAACTGCGCAAGCACCCATGAGGCTTGCGTTTGTTTGCTCGTACTTTTGTTGCCACGTCCTACTTCTGTGTTCCGAACGCGTTTCTTCATTCTCACAGGGGGTGTCCGGTCTGTCACGTGAAACTCCTCTTGTGGAGGAACAGATACAAGATTGAGGAAGCACAGCTTGAGAGTAAAACTCAGAAAGTTGGCGACTGGTCAGAGACATACGGAAGTGCATTCCGTCCTCTGCTCAAGAGCACGACAAACCAACGGACACTTTCTCTCGCCAGCTAACTAAGACGATTGCACTCCATCTGAACGCCGAACTGCGCTGGAAACAGTACTTTACGCTAAGAGGGAGCCTGTATATCCTAGAAACAAGACATGTCAGCAGTCTCTGCAAGCTGCAAGTGATGCACGACAGTGTTCTGAACACAAACCGAACGACAGAACGGATTCAGTAATATGAGTTATAGTTGGTGCAGCTCCTAGTTTTCAGTTACCAGCAGTGACATGAACTGCGTTTCTTCTCGAAGTTACAGTTTGACGTTTCTGGGGTATCGATCAGAGCATCGTTTGTCCTTGACGTGCGGTGGCTGGCACACCCGGAGCCCTTGTTGCGAAGAGAACAGAGTCATGTTTCCAGAGAAAAGCATCTTTCCGTGTTGTTCCGATGTTTTCTCTCCGTGCGCAGCACTGTTTCTCCGAGAATCTTATGTGTCGAGGGGAAATTTACACCTTATGCGGCAATGTTTCCTCCCTAGAAGCAGTGTGGCTGTTTAAGGACCAGTCAGTAGTTTCTTGTCGAAAAGGAGTCCTGTGGAAGTAGCTTCGCCCTGCGCAAACGCCAGCTTTTACACAAGCGGAAGGGCAGTAGCAGTAGCTTGTTGTGTCATGAAAACTGGACACCATGTAACTATTTTTATCGCCGTTTTTGGGGATGTTTGTCCACCAGGAGAGAGCTCGCTGCGAGTGTCTTCGCCCGCCTCGCACTCTGGTTCTCTCCTGCTTTTTCCTGTCGGGTCCGCACGTCTCCCGCGGCAAAACTGCGCGCCCTCCGGGTAGCTCTTCCTGACTCGTCTTGACCAGATGATGAAGGGGAAAACGGGTACCTTTTTCGCAAGATCCACTTCTGCGTTCCGTCTTTGTTGTGACTGACCGTCCGGGACAGTCTTCGCCGCAGCCGACAACGAAAATCCACCAAACAAAACGAGGAGAATCTCATCCCAGTAGGAAGCAGAGGCCGCGAACGCTGAAAGGCCGAAAACTGTCCTTTTTCTCCCTTCATTGTTCAATTTGCCGTCTGTACTCGGTTTCCCAGTTCTTTCACATGGGAATGGAGGCGCTAGACTAACCGGTACTCTAGTGGTCTTTTCACAGGTCTCACCGCGCTACTCTTTTCGACCCAGGATCCACCGGCTTCCTGGCACAGGCCTTTGTTTCTTTCGGGATTTCGTCTTCTTCCCAGTCCACTCTGGCGTCCAGGTCTGGGCTCACGCATGGAGTTCTTCAGCGTGCCAGGCTTGTGAACACACCCTTTTTTTCCGTCCATTTGCGGCGCATACCTACGCAGCACAGAGCCCGTCTGGTTGTTGCGCATCGGCAGAGTGAAAAGAATGAGCGCATTGCGTAACGGTCTTCTAGAATTCCCTCCGTGCCGTGTCTCCATCTTCCATGGGAATATGGATGCACGCTAGTTTCCGCCGTCTCCCCATTCCCCGTGACTTCGCAAGACTCGCGAAAGCCGTTCTTCCTCCGTTCGCCAACGGCTTATCCCTCTATATCCTGTTTTTCCTCACATAGTCGTCCCCATTTGCTTGACTTCCCTAGATGTCCCGACAGAATTACCCGCACGCGGCTTCTGCAGTTGAGTCACCTGTGTTTTTGCCACTGACTGTCCGCCGTTCCCGTCCCTGTCCCCAGCTATGCAACTGCTGTTCAGTCGCACCACATGGAACAGCGGTGGCTGTCTCTGTGTGGACGGTATCTTCTGTAGTCTGCCAGGCGTGTCTGGCAAATTCTCCGTGCTCGTCTGAAGGGTGTAGCTCTCGCTGCATGCTGAGTGTACGAGTTTAGGTGTGGTTCCTCGTGAGAGCGCAGATTAGGTCGCCTCTACCGGTCCGCGTTCACACGTTCGAATGCGTGATTACCCAGCTTGTGGTGCTTCCCTCTGTATTTTTCAATCGCTCCTTTCAAAATATTCTCCATTTGACGGTGGAACTGCTGACTTAACAGTCTTGTTCGGTCCCCGTGAGCCAGACAGGCTCTCTGCGATTCAGTCGACTCTCAGTGGAATTCGTGTCTTTCCCAGACCACGTTTTTCCCGTGTCTAAAGTCTTTCGGTCTGTGGCCACTAACACCTGTTCTCTACGAGCTTACATTGGCGGGAAAGGAGTCAGTAATCCCCCCGGATCGTGTGAATGTTCACGCGTGGGAGCATCTCGCCGGTCTTCCCTGTCAGTGGTCTATGATCTGTATGTTCTTGGTTCCGTCTTAGTAAGGTGCCCTTTTGTTCTGCCATCGAATTCCGGGTTGTCCTCCGCGTTCTGTAGAGCGTCGAAAGACAAAGAATCTCCTGAATCAGCTGCCAGGGGTCGTTTGAATTCCCAAAGTTTTGCCGTGCGCTGTTGCCCGACGCGACCACGCGCCTGCCG
>AVCM01000016.1:0-15463 GCA_000447165.1 Hammondia hammondi
ACAGGGTCCGCACACGCCCTGAACCAAGTTGACCGTCGTAAGACACGCGGAGAGGGAGGGCGGCGGGTCCTAGAACAGCCGAAGCAAATTATGGAAAATCGGCATGCACAGACACTGATTCTGACGGACGAATGAAATAATTCATCATCTCTGTGAACCAACGCACTGAAGCAGTGGGGCATTTTGTGCTCTGGATCAAAACATGCACGGAAATGGTTCTTGGGAGTCATACAGTTCCACTAATGACGGTTGCGTCGCTGTGAAAGAGCCAGGTGCCGTGGGGAAAGCTCGAGACAGGTGCCGGTTAAAACGCGTTACGCTATAGCTCCAGTAGGCCTCGGATGATGAGACTTACGACGGAAGATACTTTGATCTCTGTCGACACGTCTCCGGTCATGTTATCTGCTCTGTCTATTTCCCTCAGAAGCAGCGCTCAGCATGACACCTGACTTGTTGGTGCTGCTTTTCGACGTCTGGCTCGCGGAGCGACCCGACATCCGAGCAAGTACGTGGCGAACCGTGCGGAGTGCCGGGGCACAGGAAGCACAGGAACCCCCGGCATTCGTCACTTCGCAATTTGCAGTTCCATCTTTAGCGTTGCACTGCTTCCCGTGTGCAGTTGGCGAAGTTGTTGTCTCGTGTTGCCTATTCGACCTTCGTTGTTTCTGATTGGTATTTGATCTCTGGTGTCTTATATTGCAGTTTTTACCAATGGGAGCACAACTCCCTGGTTGTCTTTTCCACTGAACTGGCAGGATGGACACAGGAGAGAACGCCTGACCACATGTCGTGCCTTGCGTGAAATGGGCTGTGCAGCTCACCCGAGTGCCGAGGGCTCCTGGGGCGATTAATCGATTGAATCCCGGAAGCAGCTCCTGAATCCGAGAATCCGTTTCCTGTCTCCCGTGCGTGCAGAACTTCCTAAAGACAGCGTGGCGCTGCTGAATCTCCCCTCGAATAATCCGGCGATCACGACAAGTGAGAAAAGCTTCTTTCTCCTCGTTGTTCTTTCTCCAGTGTTTGGCAGCAAGAGAACGCCTCCGTGCGCGATCATGATCGGGGGGAAACGAGTGACGGGTGGATTGATGGTTCCGTTTTCATGGAAGTCTAGAGCTCCAGCACTTCTTTCCTTCTTGGTAGATCGTGTTTTTGCGAACTCGGCTGTGCTTGTGGTCGACAAGAGCACTAGATGCGGCATGCCTAGAGCGGCGTAGACTCACTCCCCACTACGGGAGCCGCAACTTGTTTCGCCGAGAGCTAGCTTAATCAGGGAAGGGGAACGCGTAGGATTGAGCTTGACGGAGATCGGGAGGCCAGGGACTCCTCGGGACTTTAGTCGTCTCAGCGAAGGCTCGCTGCTTCTCCAGTTCTAACAGACTGCAAGCGGTGTGGTGATGTTCTCCGTTATCCCACTCCCCGGTCTCTACCAAATTGTATGTAGGCATTTATTCTGACCTTCCGACAGAAGAGGCGGGTGCCTGGGTTCTCTTTTCCGTGTTCCAGTGCAAGTCTTTCTCTGACGATAACATGGTATCTTGAGCAGGTTCTCTATGTCCGACGACAGTGCGCAACTCGGGTCGCCCCGGGGCCACTGTCTCAGTATCGTGTCGCGTGATGAATCGATTGTTTGACTTCCTGCAAAGAGTTGCTTTTTAGCTAGTGAGGAGAATCGAGTTTTCGGGATCGTTAACTCGCTGAGAGTCGTCTTGAGGAACTGCTTCGTCGAGCCGTCCATTATCACCACCGTTCCCCTGTGCACAAGTCGAGTGTCCATGTCTCGGTGTGCAGATGTACATCTTCGCTAGCCAGTGACAGTGAACCTCAGAGACAAACAGCGTTAAATCCAGAGCCAAACAGGCAGTCTGCATGTTCTTCTTTTCTCCCGCGTGACCTCTTTTCGGGCTTCCTTTTCACAACCACAGTTCCTCGAATCGAAGAACAATCCGAAGTGTCGAAGCGCTCGTGTGGTGCCTCCAGAACGTCCGCTTGTGACACCCAACGTTCCGCCGACAGATGAGTTGAACGAATTGGCAGTCGTCGTGAGTCCATTCGAGGAGCTGGCTAACGTCGTCGAGCCGCTAGTGCGTTTCGAGGTGCTCCCTCCCGGTAAGAAACCCGTCGTGTAGAGGAGCAGGAATCACAAGTTGACCTGAGAAAGCTAACTTCTCGACAGTCCCAGGACTAGCGGCTAAATTGTAGAGCAGTCAAGTATTATCGGAACATACCTGGTGTAAAGATCGTTTACGGAGTTACTAAACAGGTGCCAGGCCACAGGGTTCAGGGCGTAGTGCGTCGGGGCCTTCCAGCCTAGAAAGCAGCGCGTTGCGTTTAAACTGAAAGCAAATGTCGTTCACAGTCGGGGGAAGGGGGGGAAGAGGCTGTGCGAGAAGTGCTGGGAGTGAGAGATTGCTTGCAAAAAACCACCGCGTCTGTTTCTGAACGAGGTACCATCAAGGAGACGACCTAAGGAGCTGGGAAAGAGTCAGCCACGTTTCCTGCACTTTTGAGCTCAAGAAAGGAACATGTAGCGGATAAAACCGGAGATTCAGCTAGTGCACGCTCGACGAGCACAGTAAAAGGCACCCAACACCTCTGTGCTTCCTACACGTATTCGTGCTCTCGAGTCGTGCTTTATCCGTTGACTATAGCTGAGCAAAGTCGAACGGGATACGTGAGCACAAGCACCCGAAACCTTGTTTTGCTAAAGTAAGGCTCTCCTCAGGGGCAGACCGGTACACGGCGTGAGGTCCACATCTTTCCGTTAAGAGCGTTCCGCTGTGGGCAGGGCCTGTCATTCACACTCTTGCAAAGTCCTTGCCATCCATTTTTCAGTCCCTTGACAGCGGAACGAACTGCCGCGTTACGCAAGTGTCAGCTTGGTGTGACGGCGGTGAAGAAACGGACCTCTGACTCTGTGTACTAGTTATCCGTTGCTTCTTTTGGCTCTGCATGCCTTTCTTATCAGATTCAGAGGCAGGCCGCTGGGCCTCCGAGGTAAAGAAAGCAATAATCAGGAGGATGAAGGTTCTGGCAAGGGTAAAGCATGGTTTTATCACGGCCCCTAAAAGAGAGGCCAAGAGACTGCTGCAACATCTTGTCGTGACTGATTTCAGTCTTGGTCATTACACGTACCTCTCCAAGGCTTACAACATATTTCACAGAGTGCCGGATCTACGACCCGTAGTCGCAGGCATGCTGTCCTTTTCGGAACTGCATTGGCGAAGACTGGGTGTTCATGGAGAGCTAGCTTTGAGCTTACGTCGGCTTCTGCTTGTTGACCTGGTCAAGGCGTTCTGTCAGTACCACACCGATGTCACTATGGCGCCAAGGACACCTCATATATTGCTTCAATCGGTATTCAGTGGTAAGTTTTGACCATGGCGAAGCAGCGCCCGCCCACGGTCCAAACGTAGTGCCTGCCTTTCGGTGGGTTCTGTTGAGCAGCACTTCGGTGCCTGTTGATCTAAAAGACCTAAAAAACGTGTATGTAACGCGATACCCACTTTAAACGAGCCCTGTACTGATTAAGGCATACAGGTGAAAAACCATCCAAATCCACGGATACGTAGACAGGATACGAGGTGTTTGGAAAAACGGACAGCGAGGGACGAAAGAGATACGGAACTCGGTTCAGAGGGAAGAAGATGGAAGGATGCAAGTTAAGCTAAACCCGCAGATGCACCGTCAACCGTGTGTGATGCCGCTACTGTGGACATTGGATGCCGCACATGCAGCCAGTGCAGACTGGTGTAACAGTCCGTTTTCTGCTGAAGGAGAGTGTTGCATGTGTCCGTGCATCCACGCCCGGAAAACATGTTGTGAATGTACGGTGAGCACCCGGTTGTTTGTACGTCCTTGGGTTGCGCTCGACAAGAAACAGGGTACGGGTCTTCATTAGCGGTTGGTGCGTGTAGATGGGCATTATTTAAAAGGCTCTACATGGAGAGTCACCAGGGGTACGGTTTTCGTATGATTCATAGTCAGCTGCCAGGTGGGATCGCACACAGCGAAGGGGCTATGAAGGTAATGCGGCCTGCGCCTGTCAGACATTTCTCATGCGCCTTCAGAAGGACAAGGCATTGACTGTGTTTGGGAGGCGAAAGCAGGTGGCAGGCTGGATGCTGGTCGACTGTGAGCTGGCACCATCCTCAACACTGTACAGGAGTCGGCATGTGCAGTGGCTGATCTGAGCACACTGGAATGTACTCATGGGGAATCACGCGTGTGTGCAGATCCTCGTGTATGCACGTCCATGCTTCTGCATGTCGCGTTTGGAGGGCCTTGTAGAAGTGAATGTGTACACTTGCGTTTTCCCGAGAGACTCGAAAACGCATGTGTGGTAAGGATCCGTCTCCGCATGCATAAGTCATTGATACGTGTAATTGGGCCACCCGCACAGCTGCGTACGCGTAAATAGCATATAGAGATCCTCATCACAGCGCATACACGTGAGTGCTTGCAGTACGGCGCGGTCACCCTCAATTGTATCCGTACGACACAGCACAAGTGTTGTGTGCGTCCGTGCAGTACGGAATTTGCGTGTATATGAGAGGTGTGTGAGGAGCGTGCGACGCCTTTAAACTGTCGGCTTTTGAAGGCGGCCACAATACGGGTGCAGCTACCGCTGCTGTGGACATCCTTTCTCCCTGCAGAACTCGGGGTGTTCGTGAGAATTTGGGACGCCGTTACCCCGTTACTGCAGTGGCGAGATGCGCATCCGGGAGTTCTGGAAAGTAAGTTTCCACTTGCTGGGAAGCCTTTGAAGCCACACGGTTGATTCCTGGAAATCCGTGGTTGTGGAATCTGTTCACATTCTTCCTGCATGCACTGTCTGCTTGTTGCTGTTTATTCCGTAACGGTCACACATGCTTGCAAGAACGAACTTCGGAAGCAGTTCCGTCGCGTGTCGCTGCTCTCTTCCCCTCCTTCACAGTCCTCTCTGTCCTTTGCGGGTTTGCGGGCGGAGAGGCTTGGACCCCAGTGCCGTAAATCCATGCTGCACTTTCTCGATGGTGGAAACAGGCAAAAACACCGCGACCAGAACGTTTGCGGCACACCGTTTTAGGGGAGCCGTGGGAAGGGCTGAAAGAAGAGGTGGAACCGTTTCTAGATGCTGTAAGAGAACGCATGCTTCCTCACTTCTTCCGACAAAGTGCACTCAGCCTGCAAGAGGTGGTGCCGTTCCCAGGTTCTCCTCTGGCGTGTGTCTGAGGTGCCGAAGAAATTTTTTCCACGCCAGCATTTCTGCATAGTACGTCTGTGTGTGGGCCTTCACGGTGGTGGCTCGGCTTGTACACCGAACAACTGGCCATTCCGACTCACATCTCTGAAAGGATAGAAAGCTGTTGCCCGTTCTTCAGTACAAGTGCCAGTTCAGTCTTTTACTCGCAACGTGATGGGTTGTGTCCTGCAGGTATGGTCGCCAATCAGCCTTCGCTGATTGTACAAATCATCAATGAAAATCGTAAGTTAAGCCAAGTAACTCGCGACTTCAGAGCAGCCTAATCCGTACGAAGTGGTGCATCGTTACGCGTGTCTGGGTTGTGGAGACCGGTGTATCTGGATGGTCGCGCTCCAGGAAGACAGTTGGATCCCTAGGCAGATTATGTAGGGATGTGTGGCAATGTAACGACTCCAGTGATGTCCCTCTTTGTCGGCTGCGCTTCTGGGCTTTGAAAACGAACTGAAAAAGGTTTTTTTCGGAAACAGTGCCCCAGTCAGTCGTACTCCAAAGGCCTGTCGCAACGATACGCGGTGGAGGGCAGCAAAGCAGCATGCCCGCCGCTTTCGCGTCTAACTCTTCCTAGACAAGTAGGACAGCTTGCCAGAGTAGATCCAGCTTCACCCGTTCGCGAGTCGACCGTTTTCTGTTGGTTTCTTAGGTGGTGCTCCACAGCAGACGACACCACCTATGGGTTCTGCACCACATCCTTCCTCGCCGCCATCCGGAAGTTCCTCCTCCTCCGAGGAATCGACACCGTCTCCGGCTAGCTCCCCGGCAACATCTCATTTTGGCGCTCCCATGTCTCCTTCATCTCCTTCAACCCCTTCATCCACCGCTACCCCGGCGGCGTCTCCTTCTTCACCTACCGGCGACCCGACAGAAAGTCCTTCTGCCTCTGCCTCGCTGTCTTCTGCAGCTTCTCTTTCCACTGCCCCGAGGGTGACTTCTCCGTCCTCCACAGGAGATCAGACGTCTTCGATTGTCACAGGCAGCCGCAGAAGGAAAGTTCGTTCCTCTCTGGTAGGTCCTCCGAGGAAAAAGGACTCTCCTTCCTCGACAGGCCTTCTGTCCACTACCCCTTTCGCCTCTTTGGACTCCTTCTCCACTCCTGTCTTCAGCGGGGCCCCGACCGAGGATCAGTCTGTCCGGATGAGGGTTGCCGCTGTTTCAGATGAGGACCGGCAACCACCAGACCAGTCTGGGTCATCGAGTGATTCTCCCTCAACTCCGCCGAGTAAGCAAGACTGAAGAAAAGGCGAAGCGAGCAACTTACTTTCGTTTCGTTGAATATGATTACCATGGGCTGCGGGTCTGAAAAACATCGGTGTAGACTGTCAGACACGCCAATCTGCAGACAGCATCTCTACTCTTCCAAGCACAAGCTGGGAAGTCTCTGCTCTTTTTCTTACTCTCAACGAATGGTTTGTTCATTGTTTGTGTTCTTCCAGTTGCGAAAAAGGATTTCAGATGACCGGTTTCCGTGGTTGCACGTCTCTTTCATCTGTGGTAACTTGTCCGCTTGCAAGCTGTAGACGAAATGTGGCTCTCGGATCTGCACATCTCTGTGCTTTTTCGGGAAGGGAGTTCCGGCCCACGCTGATATTGTACATCACATGCCTTCTGTCGTTTCTGGTTCTGGCCTGCCCGTGCTTTTTTGAATGTATGGGTCGGTCGCTGGTATGGATATGTGCCGCACAAGGAATGTAGAGGAGGACGTCGCGGAGCCGTATTTTTATCCAAGTTTTCAAAGTGATTAATCTGTCTCGTCGTTGTGTGTGTTTTTAGGCGGCAGTCATCATGAATCTTAAAACGCCTTCGGTAAGCATCGGGGCAAGGTTGTACACTCGCGGACGTTGTTTGATCAATAGTGCTGACGTAGAGGTACGCATCTCAGTCAGTACCACTCGTTCGAGTGTTCAACGTCCATTTTCCGTTGATGCACTTGCAACGGCCAAGCCACTGCCGTACGGGGGAAGGCGTTCCATCCGGAGCATGCCGATTCAACCAGACATAAAGGGGTCAGGCTCCTACAGCGGTGCACAACCTGTCTCTGGTCTCGCGGCCTCAAAGTTGCGTGTTCCCCTCATCTGTTAATGGGGAATGCTGAATCTTTAACATAAGCCACTGATTAGTCTCACAAGCGGCGTCTGGTTTGAACGAACTGTCACACCCAGATAACTCCATTCCAGTCGACCAGTTCGTAACATAATTTCGAATCGTACCGGTATTCCCTAGCACCTCCTCATCAACCCGATCTTCCTCGAGTAACGAAGACTGAATACTGTAAAATGAGAGCATGGTGACGAGATTGAATACACGGCATCACAGTAGTGGCGAAGGGGGGAAGTCTTTGGCAAGGTAGGTGAAGGGAATTTCTCCTACCCACCGCGGAGCGTGTCGTCAAAGTTGGAGGCCTCGGTGCCTCCACACTAGACAGCTGAAGTGCCAAACGTGCTCCAAAAGCTGGTTCTACGGCAGGACAAATCAAATTTCTATGTGGGCACGATGGAGACATTCCCAAGCACAGGGAATTTTGTGAGTGCCAAGAGAGTTAGAGTGCTAGTACATACGAAGCTGTGCTAGGTTCAGGCGAAACCTGTCGCACGGCCATCGTGCCTACGAACGGGGGTGCATTAACATTGAAAGGGTTTTGTGCATCTGAAATCAGATGTGGTGATTATCTTCTATATGTAGCGAGTAAAGCCTGGAGATAGATGTTTGCGTTGTCTAGCGTCATTTTTCCATCTGCCCAAGTTCCGGTATCGTATCCGTGAATGTGTCTAGAGGTGTAAAACAGAGGTGTGCTTGGGTAGGATGATGTCGGACACCTGGTCTGGTAGATCCAGATTATCGTTATGAGTGAAGGTTTGAAATGATGGGAAAGGGCAGTGTGAAGGCGAAGTCTTTTACCCTGTATGGAATATTCTTTTTATTTGATCTGTTTTCCGTCACGGTGGCATATAGTCACCTTCAGCGTTAGACGCTAATGAGGACAGCAGTGCGTAACCCTTACCCATGTGCTATGTCTCTTACGAAGCCGTGTCTACTATAGGCCATGCCGCCCACTGTCAGCTTTTTTTTGTCTCTGACTTCGACTTTGGGCAAACGCTTCATCAACGAAATGTCAGCCACGTGTGCGTCCACCACCGCCAATTTTGCACACCTCAGGTTGCCACACCCATCTTGAATGGCGTACATTATGGCCGCAATTATAATTTGTGAACTACTGTGTGAGGTTGCTGTCCGCTGTACTATTCGTACTATTTACAAAAGGACGAACGTTGTTGTGAGCCCCGATGCCGAGTTCCGAGCAATATCTAGAAACATACACCCAAAACACACCCACTCCCGCTTCTGGCAATGAAACATCTAAACCCTGAGCAGATGCGGTACATGTCGAAGCTCACCAAACAAAACTGTTTTCATCTGTTCACTGGTATTCGTGATCGGTCGAAGCGTGTCAGCCTGAGTAGTTATCTACACCGTATCTAGACTTGACCGGCACTGAGAGACATGCAAAGTTTGCTACACATGAATGAGTAAGTATCACGGTTGGTGTAACGGTAGAGCAGGTTAGCCACACATATACAGAATAGTGCTCTCGAGGTCCTTCCGCACTTTACTGCACGTAATATGCACGGAGGTCTTTATTTTGAGAGACTGAGGGAAACAAAGGAAATTATCCGACGTGGCGGGCTGACCACATTCTATGTCCATCTGTTGCCTCCTCCTCTTGTCTACCTTTACGTGTTCTCGCAGTTGTTCATACCGATGCTGGACTGCCTTGGAATGACCACCTGAAAGCAAGCAGGCATTTCTTCCAAACAATTGCACATCTCGGACACAGAAGCGTGGGCTGATCGGCATCTCACCGCACAAGCGTCAAAGTACTCTGTGCAAAATCGGAGTGTATTTTTCACGGGACGCACCCCGAACTTGCTTCCTTCATTCACCTTCGCTGGGGCACTTGCAAGTTTATCCAGAAATGTATTACACGTCTCCGTAGATGCGTATTAAACTACTTAGTTATATGCGTGAATCGTGTCGTGAGCATATTGTGAAACTGGCAGTAACGTTACTGATCCAGGAGCGTGACACTGTACATACATCCAAGTCCCTCAAATACTCAGGCGACTACGTTCGTCGTTAACGCTTCGTCTGTCTGCTAAACGCTCGACGATGGCGCTTTTCTGAAAAGTTTCAAGCATGCATCAGGATGACACGCCCAACAAAAAAAACTTGATTGTACACCACCGTTGCCGATGAGAAAAACGACGCTGCTTTCAGAGGCTGTAGCCACCATCGACACGGTCTTGACTCCATACTTTTCAACAAGAATCACACCCGTGCCGTGAAATCCAGCTTGCACCACCCTTCACTCCTACTGGCGCAGACATACTGTACACGCAATCATCACCGAATGTGCGACCGTAAGGGGACCTGAATATCGTTTTAACGGATTGACTCTGAGCACATCAGATTCTATGCTGCTATCGCATGTCAAATGCGTGGCATCGCTGACGGTTAGTGATAGCCCCTGACGCAACTAGCGACCTTCCTGAACGTAGAGAAGGTAACGTTTGACGTATGACAATAAAAAAGCTGGTGCCTTAGCAAAAGTCACCGCTACTGGTGCAAAGATATCAAAGCACTCATGAACGTGTACAGAACTGCGGACAGCACGGTACAAGCGTTTGTGTACGATTTGCATATGTCAGACACAGCCAAGCAATTGTCCATTCATACAAACAGTGAGGCGTATTTACGAACCTCTATACGGAAGAGGGTGCATACAGATTAGACCGCACATCAAATCGGCGCAAACAAAAAACAAGAAAAACAGGCTGAAACACAGACACCCGTGTGAAGAAATTTCCGTTGCTCACGGGGCAGGAAAATCCTGGCAGAGGCGGAAGGTGAGATGTTTCTGGGAGGACCTATACAGCTACTTGCAATTTCAAGCTGCCGCTGCCTGCTCTGTGTGCCGCGTTCACGAAGTAGTTGTTCTCTGAAGTGTCAATACTGCCGGAGAAGCAGACGTCCAATGACTGTCGTCGTGTTCCTTTGTCCAAAAATTCACCTCAGTGGGTATCGGCAGGCAGGCATCGTGGGATGTTCCCTCGATTCAGTCACTACCGGCGCAATGGTCCCGTGACTGGTCGGAACACGTAAAAAAACGAGGGGAAATCAAATGCACCCCCGACTGTTTGTACCTACGTGCAGCACTAAGTTGTTCCAACGTGTCACACTATACTTCTGAACCGGTGCGAGAACATTTTCACTCGGGAAAATGATTAACACTGCTACCGAGAACAACTGTAGGTGTGTGTGTGTGTTTATTCCTGTTTATCCCGGTAAAAGAATAAACCCCCGCCACATCATCTCCATCACCACCATCCACACAGCGACGCACCATTTGATTCGTCGCACAGATTGCTACTAGCCGGCTAGCTCGTCTAACTCGTCCGGGTCGGAAAGGTGCGCCTGGTGTCAGGGAATTGTCATCCCCCGCACGCGGCGTCTGGAAATGGGTCTGAGACGGCAGAGAGTGTAGGGGGGATGATCGCCGGCGGGTGAACCACATCAATTTTGAGTGCTTCACTCTTTCGCCTCTTCTTTGCACCCATAATTCTTTCGATACATTTTGTATCGTTTCCACTTCGAGTTACGCACATCCTTCCTCCTTTCTTTTCTGCAAAATGTCGGGCCGAGGCAAGGGCGGAAAGGGTTTGGGAAAGGGGGGCGCGAAGCGTCACCGAAAGGTGTTGCGTGATAACATCCAGGGTATCACCAAGCCGGCCATCCGCCGTCTGGCGCGTCGTGGTGGTGTGAAGCGTATTTCTGGTCTCATCTATGAAGAGATCCGTGGTGTCTTGAAGGTGTTCCTTGAGAACATCATCAAGGACTCCGTCACCTACACGGAGCACGCCCGCAGAAAGACCGTCACCGCTATGGACATTGTCTACTCCCTGAAGCGCCAGGGCAGAACCCTCTACGGTTTCGGTGGTTAAATTGTGCAAATGAATAAGCGAAGCTAAACAGGCAGAACAAATGAGTGGTGCTCAAGAAATCCTGCGGTTTCCAATCGTACCGGACCCGCGTCGGGTAGCGTTATGTTCCCCCCGCGCGAGACTCGTGGAGGCACTGAGATTTTGCCGTAACTTTCATTTCTTTGATTCTCGGGGCAGCAGACATCTGTCCCAAACATTTTAGGCTTCACTAGAAGCCACCAAAACTTTTTCGCCTAACGTGACAGTTGCGCATTTGCGTTTGGAGTTTCGTTCGCATCCTTGAGCTACGGCCAGCGTTCTAGTAACTCTACATCATATTTACGCCGAGTGTCTGACATTGGAGAACTGTTTTCCTGTCAACGTGGTGCTGTGATAGTCCTGAAAAGGAAATCCAATAGTTTTGCTGTAGGATGTGATATTTGGTATTTGGTCATACTTTGATTCCAGGTAATTTCGTCTTCGACAAAATCAGAACTTTCCGTTCACGCACCGGGGTTTTTCCTCTTCGCGTAACTGTAGTAGGCACATCATCCTCTACGTGTAGGAACGTTTCTTAAGTGGTGGCAAGTCGGACTGTAACGTGTGCATCCCGGGTCAGGTTTCCCCAAAGTTATGAACTGACGATTCCTGCAGCCTGACGCTAATTCCTAGATTCGCACATCCAGTGTCTCCGTTATTTAGGGAGGTTTTCCTCACTGTAGGGTAGTAGGAATACTGCCATCACTTCTCTTTTCAGTGAAACGGGAAAACCAGCGACGTCGGTCCACCCCTCGTTCTATCGGTGAATCCCATAGAGTATTTCGTTGAAGTGTTAACGCTGACCCTCCTTCCGAAGCTCTGTCTGGTGCAACATCGTAGCAATGTTGCCTTCAACTCGGAAGCGGAGGTGACTTTTAGACTGACAAAATCGAAGTTGCACAGCTTGTGACTGTGGTCATAATCAATGCAGAATGATACCCGGTCGGCAAGTCTGAACAGTGCTACAGCCATGTAAAACGTTTTTCACGTCATCACGACTATGGCCCTTTTGTTTCTTAGTCGGACACATTGGAAAGCAACACTGAATCAAAAGGCCTCGTCGCTGAGCTTACAAACGAAGTTCTGTATCCGTACCGGGACCAGGCAACACCTTTCGTATGTGATGAATTGGGGGTCCATTATGCAACACAGGTGAAAAACGTTTTTCGACAGACATACACCTGTGTTTAAAGAATCTTAGTCGTTCCGCTGCAATTCATGGAGAGAAGATGTTTTACAGTCCAGCCACTGCGCTACTTAGAGACAGACATGTCCTGTTCTGCTGCAAGAGCATACAACTAATTCGTATCGGCATCGTCCTTTGCGCGCAAACAGTTGAAAAGATGCGTTCCAGCTGTTTCGCCAGTCCCAGAGCCACCGATTTTTTCTCAGAATAACGTGCCTTTCGATTTGAGGTGGTTCTGATAGCCACTCCCGAATCATGTAGTTTCCAGTGACTCATTCAGTAATAATCCCCAATAAATCCAGCTGGTATCAGCCAACAGCGAATGCCAGGGTGGTCTCCTGAATGTGTTTCCTCTAGCTTTTAAGTTAACGAGTCCATTGTTTACAGCTTGGACCGTTGCTGACACCCCATCCCTGGGAACGCCGTTGAACCGTCTGCAAAAAGGTGTCGGTGAATGCAGAGGTACAACAATTGCTAAACCCCGTGTGAGAGCTGCGCACTATCACCACCAGCCCGCGTGTGCTGCCTAGCGCAACGATGTCAAAACACCACGCTATACGAAACAAGCTTTCCATCTCAAATCAAATAGACAGATACCTGTGAGAACGGGTGCAGCAGCTTCTTGAAAATAGTACGTGTAGCTTTGAATATGACTGTCAGCGGATTGGTCTCAGTCTGCCCTGATATGTGAACTTGACCGGTCTGTTTGTCAACACAGGCGACATCATCAGAAAGTGGAAGTTAATTTCGCTCACAGTCAAGGCTTTTGGAGATATTCTAGTGTTGGGTTTCTCCACTGATCGGTGTGTGCTACGAGTTCGGGCTTTGTTGCCGAGTTGCACTCCAATAGACTAAAGACATCCAATTACCTCTCCAGAAACGATACTGAAAGTCAACGAAATATACCCCGTTTTTTGCTTGTACCTTTGAAAAAGGCATTCATCAAACTTATTAGGCTACTACATTTCCAGACTTCGCCTGTGAAACCCCTGTATGTGGCAGCATTCCTGCTAGCACCCAGAACCAAGTACCTGAACTTCGATTGAATCTCTCGATCAAATCAATTGGAAATCTGGGTCATGCCACGGTGGGATCCGTAACATATGCAGGCAGCACCTACATACCCAGTTTACGATGATGCCGCATTTGCAGCTCTCACGATAAGCCGAATGCTGTTTTAGCAAGGTTTCTTGCTTGTTGTGCGTGCCATGGGTGTAACGAGCGTATAGTGTGTACAAGGAGCGGAATTGTCCAGATCGTTTTGACTTAATTTATGGATCAACGGCAAGACATAACAGCTCATTTATGACGTGGGTTCTACCTACGACTATATGGTCGTATACTAGAAATATCGCACCCTCACGCACACTGGTGTATGTCAAGCTTTCATCAGCCGCAGCTCCACGAATCTTACTGCTGTCTCATCAGAAAAAGAGACAACCAGCAGGTAAACTCTAAGTCCCCCTCTCTCACATTGTCCCCATCTATAGAAGCGCCACACGACGAGGGGACACGATCTCATTCCCTCGAAGGCCTCTGTTCGTTAGAAATGTGCTCAATAACTCTCTTGTATCGACCTCTTTCAAGGCTTCTGACAGAGAACGCTGAGAGATCTTTCAAGAATCGTCCCTGTCATCTCTGTACCAAAAACTTCTGAAAGGCAGCATCGAGACAGGAGCAGGACCTGCACTTGTGTACAATCTTACACAATCTGTTTGACTTGCTCAGAGTCACCAGACCTAGAAAGTGGAGAAAAGGTCTCGCCAGAGCCCGAAACAGGAAACGGCACCTTGGACAAGTGTCTTGTCTGCTCTGTTTTTAGTGCGTGTAAAGAGCATTTTTTATGGTTTTCGTACAAACTCCTGCTGTGTCGTACCGAGTTCGCTGCCCCAGCTTTGCTGTCGCTCCGCAGACGTCCCTTCTGGAATCGTCCGAAACCTGCGTGCAGGGATTTGCTTCGTGCTATAAACGGAGCAAAAATACCCGTCTTCGCAAGTGTTTTTTCGAGTTTTTTCTCCCAGAGAAAGATTATATCGAAAGGAAGTGAGATTGTAATATAAATCTGCTGCACCCGTCTTCCGTCAGCTGACATGTCTGTCTCCACAACTATCCTCTCGGACTAACCGGTGGCGCCACGCTTTTTTGTTTTCTCAAATCGCGGTTCGTTTCTCCCGTTTCCCGTCTCCTCATTTCCTTTTCTCCGTCGCCACTTTTCGCCTTCTGGGCCGCGAAAAGCGCTTCTTTTGCATTTTCTCACCTGTGGAACATCGTACCGGCCCTCCACACAGCAGCTCGTCTCGTGGCCAACGGTGCAAATCTCGGCTCGGTGATTGGCTTTCCTCTTGCACATTCTTCGAGCGATGCCAAAAGTTGTTAGAAGGGAAACGATAGAGTCCTGTAAGTGCATTCTTCCTTCAGACAGGTGACGACGAGCATTACTGGCGACGCCGCATTCTTTCCCGGGGAAGAACTCGCGCTCCAAAAGTCGTTTAGCCACTCCGTTCTCGCGCCAAAGACCAGTGCGTTTTCTCCTACGTGACACTTTTTACACCGCCAGAGTTGGCCTCCTGTATGAGGAAATTGTTTTTGTTCCTCAGTTCAGTTGCGACGCTCGATGTCGCAGCCTTCCCTTGCACTTTAAAGCTGACGGATAACTTCCAATTCTCTGGATCTGCGGCCGTCGGGCGCCGAGGGCTCAACAACGAGGAGGAAGCAATCCCGTTCACACATCTTCACTTTGAGAGTGTCACAGGCCACGGGACACTATGAGAGACTGTCAGGCGTGATCAGACTGGAGACGACCCAGTGCGCCTTCTTTCCAAAGCACATCTTCCCTTTCAGGGTTTCCTTTCTTTTCAAGTTGCAAGTCCCGACTGATGACAGGACAGACAAGACACAGAACACGTCTTTTTCCGAAAAAAACGGTCTTCAAAATCGACACTTCACATGTCCGATTGACGTCTGCCGACAGAACGAATCTCGAGAGCATTGCGTCGACCTTGAGGCGGCGTTGGAGGACGGGGT
>AVCM01000018.1:0-12378 GCA_000447165.1 Hammondia hammondi
ACATGTAGAAGCCTTCTATCTATACAGATGTAGCTGTGCATGCAGTTACAGATACAGCTTTACACATATATACATGAAAGTGGAGACGCAACACAAATATATGCGTGAACTCCTGAAGGTGTCACCAATGATACCTTCATCTACGTATACAAATATATATATATATATTGCGGATAGGCAGTAGAGACAGAATCGTGATGCTCAACTGAGATGTACTGGTGGGGCGATCGATCTGATGTTCCGTGTCAACATGTTGTGTACCGGCGTCGAGAGGCTTCGCTTTTGCTGTGTCAGTTTCGTTCGGACCGTGTGTCTCTGAGGTGGATTCGTCTTCCTCTCTCGCCTGAGCGACGAAGTCCGCGACGTCCACTAGCGGCGAGGAGAATGTTAGAACAGTTTTTTTCGTGGAGCACACGAGGGGGAATTCTTCGGGACCCGTGGGCGCCAGAATAGAGAGTTTCGACAAAATGTCTGCATTTTTTTTCGGCGAGAAAGTGACAGTGAAACTCGTGGTCGTCCCGGCAGACATGCGTCCCGGCGGGACGAAGTCCACGTCGATGACGTCCCGGAGTTCTTCTGGGAGTGGGCCAATGCGGAAGGTGTTGAACGTCATGCTGATGTTTGTGATTTCGACGGTTTTCCTGTACACTTGGTCAGGCTCGAAATTCTCGAAATGAATGGTTTCTGGTCGCGCGCGGAAACTCGGGCCTTCATGGACCTTTCCGGCGACTCTCTGAACTTCCCCGCGCAACAAGCGCTGCTTCTGGGCGTCGAGAGAACGTCGGAGACTCTGCGCCTCGAACTTGCTGAGTTTGGGCTCCCAGTGAAACTGCTCTCTGCGGCCGCGCGACGCCGTGTTCCTGAAAAAGAGTGAAAACGCGAGAGGTGGGCGAGGCACACACACAGAACACGGGTTCCCCATCTCCTCTGAAAGTGGTGGAAAATCTATGCACCAGGCAGTGCTCACATTGCCGGAACGACAGCCCGGAGAGTGTCTCACCGCCTCCTTGTCCGCAAAACTGCGGAAAGCCGGCGACTTGAGGGTGAGTTACCAATGCGCTTCGACCTAGGATCATTCGTCTGAACCGGGGAGTCGGCAAAATAGGTTTCGCACAGAGTCTCCTCCACATGCGACTTTCGGGCAGCCACACCGATGTAGAGAGTGTTCTGGGAAGCCTGAGACAAGTGGAGAGAGCTGGTTGTAGAACTGGGTACCACAGATGCTTTAACATCTTTTCCTGGGTAGAGTTGCGGAGAGAACCTCACCCAGACTCTTTGTCGTCGGTTCCGGAGAACGTTAACCGAGACGCCCGCGGGGCGCTCGAGAGAGGGCCCTCCCGCGTCCTCTGTGAGCGAGAAGGCTGCGGAAAGGACTGCACAGTCACGACTTTTTTGCGAATCAGAGAACTCGCGAAAACAACGTTCCCTCCTTCCGTCGCTGTCGAGGCGATGGCGGACGGATCTTCGACGCCGGTCATCTTCTGCAGATATTTTGAAACTTTTTTCTGGCGCAGAGTGCCTGCGGAGAGTTTGATTCAAATGATGGACCAAAGTGATATCGTGTCTACAACAGAAGGAGAGGCTCTCAGTTGATGAGGACCGAGTACCGACCGAGACGCACAGATGGACAGAAGCCATCCTTGTACAGTGTGTACGTACTTGAGTCTTCAGCGGGACCCCTGTTCCTTGAGAATCCACTGCAGTTCTCTGCCTGGGGTTGTGAAACCTACACACAGTCCAACTCTGAGTTATTTTTCTCACTTAATTTGTCGGAAAGGCAACTGCTCCGGAAGAAGTTGATTCACAGTGCTTTTTGGACAAGACCAAGGGGGCACCCTGTGAGGCGCTGTCACAGTCTATGTCGAAAATCTTGGGGGTTTATTTCTCAGAAACACATTTTTTGTAACAATGACTGCTTCACATTAAACGCTCTGAAGAGGTGAAAGTTCTTATCAGTTTAGAGTCGCCTGGCTCTCGTTCCTCCGTGACGTGCTCTCTGCGGACCTATTTCTTCCTCGAATCGTTTCTCCGATGCTCGCTTCTGTCTTTGGTGGTCTTCAGCCGCTTCCTGCCACCTATCTTCGTCTGCCAAGCGCTCAGTAAGGACTTCTCTTCGTCGCTGCTGCGCCTGCGCGAGCGCCTGGGCTTTTCGTCGCATTCTGGTCTGAACCTCTTGGATCTTGAACACCTCGGCAGGGCTTTGTCCGACGCCCGTCAAGCGCAAGGCCTCAGCTGAAAATGTCGGAAAAAGGAGATTCTGACACGGCCAGGAAAAACTGAAAGCCGGCATCGGCGGCAACGAGGCCACTACGGCGATGTGAAACGCCTTAGATGGATAGGAAACAGGGAAACCAACCCAGGTTTTTCCGTCTCCAGCCTGTCGTCCGGGGCTCTGTGCCACAGGAGGCACTCTCTAGCTGGACACTTTTGTCGCTTGCTCTATCGAGTTGAGTCCCTAGGCTGCGCTAGGAAATTCAGGCAATTCCGACCGGTGATAGTAGCGGGTTTTTAACACTGAAACAGGAAAAATTCTGCCTCCGTGCTGTGGCTGCCGAGTGAAACAGGAAAAACAAGACGGGGAAGACACCGATTTCGGGGAGCCACAAATGCGAACAGGTTTCAGCGTTTTTGACCGACGGATGAGCGACTTCCACTTCCTCTGCTCACCACGTTGTCGCTCTTGCCGCTCTGCACGTTTCTTCCGATTCTTTCCGCTGCAAGAGGCAACTTCACTCGTCACCTTGTCGAGAGACTGTGTGAACTGGACAAGGCGCTTCGCCCGAGCCATGAGACGCTGCTCTTTTTCAGCTTGTTCATCCTCAGCACTTTGTCTTCTCCTGAACAAGAAAGGCTGGAGATGCCACGCATAACTGGGAGTACACGCCGTATGCATCTCGAACAGTTCAAACGTCCCCGTCGATCTGGTGTACCTAATGGAGTCAGGGAAGACTCTGGCATGTGCTGATTCTCCTACACTGTCTTTCCACCCATTCCAGTAAAAGCTGATACCGCATGCTGGTTTTGAAGACATGGCAGCGAACACCACATATCGGCTGCTAAAGACGCTGACCCCTGACACTGAGTGGGGGCTGATCCTGGACGAAAGACGTCTGCTGGATCGTCAGCACTATTCTTACAAGGACCGAAATACTCGGGGGATTCGGCACCTGAAATACGACTGGCCTCACAACTACCGAACAGGAGGTCTGTGGGAAGCCTCTGGTTTTATTCCACTTTTGGATGTATCACAGGAGTACTCAAAGACAATTCAGCTTTTACTTTTTCAGGGGTATCTTGCAACACTGTGATTCATGCTTCGATGGCATTGAGCTGATGACACGAGAGAATCCCGCTCCTGCGGAAAGGATCGTCTGCATCTAGTGGAAATTTGTGCTGCTCAAGATGCGAAAGGGCAGGCGTGCTTGGCTACAGCTGTATTGCCGTATCCGCTTTACATTAGCTGTTTTGTCTGATGCTGCAGACAGTTTGAATTTTTCTGTCTGCTTCCCAAATGCGTTTACTCTGACTGTTCGTCACGACAGTTGGTTTTTACACAGAAAATGAACTCCACGCGCACGTACCGTTCCTCCTTTCTACGGCGATACTCATTGATTGACACTGACACTTTTGAAGAAGGCATAGCCGGGATTGAGGACGATCGAACAGCGCCTTTTTCTCGGGTGTGCCGGGCACGAGGTGCTGGAGAACAAGAGTGTTCGACGCGGTCGTCATCACTATCTGTCAAATATTCCCTACGGCAAGTTCGGCTATCGCGATGACACAGAGCACCTTCCATTTCGCTGCCCAGTGGACAACCAGGACCCGAAGCAAAAGATTAGGGAAGATGCCAAACCCAAGAAGGGGCAACAAAGCATTTGTCATCAGAAACGCACGGTCTAGGTAAAACTAGTCATTTATGGAGTTTGGGACGCGGTTGGAGTATAGCTGCTACGTCACTTTCTGTGGGGGTTTGCACAGATGATATTCCTGATGGGGCTGGAGATACAAGCAAGTCAAACAGGTCCCTTCAGCAATTAGTTCAGTAGTCGAATACGATGAGGAAAGCATCTAGAGGCTACTCGGTTGTATCCGCCCTCGGATTTACAGTGCCCGTGGTTGTTAGACACTCGTGTAGATTGCCGTACCTCCACCGCGAGCGCAGCCGAAAATTGACTGTTTTTCAATCCGACAGGGGGCATTCATGCTGATAACATCCGCGTCGACCCAGGTTTGCTTCGGATATAGCAAAATTAAACATCTGTCATTGGCACGCTATGAAAAAACGGTTTCTTTGAAAACTCCTTTTGGTTTAAAACGCGACCAGACCACAACTCAAATATACGCAGGCTGGACGCTGGAAGGGTCACAAAGCTCGAGATAGTTCTCCCATTTCCGGTCCTGATTGAATGAAGCGCCAAATGCTCTGGCATCCAGCCAATGCCAGTAAAGAGGGTATCTTGGTATCACCTTTGAAACTGGATTTGAGAGGCAGTTGATGTTGCACATACTCACAGCGTCGTCCCGGAAGCAACCATTTCTCCATAAAAAATCCTCTGTACTAGCTTCCGTAATTGTTGCCTGTTTTGGTCGACTGGCTAAGGTAGTGTAGGATTCAGAGTGTTCAGAGAAATCACAGACGTTATAGAAAAGCTAGTTGGTGTGCAGCGTGTTGTATGGCTGCGTTTTTCGCGCGGATGCATGCGTGCGCAAAGAGAAATACGGAATGGAAACAACTGATTATGGGGTACGATCGAGGGTACCAGCGCCGCCATCAACTGGATATGGCCTCCGAAAAAGATTTTGCACATCCTTCAGTCCCTACGTCACGCACCACCTTTGCTGGTCACAAGGAATCGAGTATTCTCAAGTTTCGCGTTTCTCGACCTAAGCGTATGAAAACTAAACTGCAAACTAGTGGAGCATCCATCTGATATTCCGAAAGTCTGGAGATCCCTTCTAGCTCGGCTGTTGATTTCTGTCTAGTTAATCTCATAGAAGCCCAAACGAACGGCTGTGAGCACACTGTGGTAATTGATCACTTGCACCTTTGTACCCGGTCAGAAGATCGTTGTCTCGCGCAAACGCCATTGTCAAAGTGGAGCCCCAAGTACGCAGGTCGCGATGCGCTCATCTGACGAAGGAGCCCAATTTCGTCGGTCAAGCGCGTTTTTGAAGACAGAAAGAAAGCAGAAGTCTTGATGTTTTGGAAGCAGAATTTGAGAACTCTGTGCTGAGTCAAATGGAACTTGAATGTTATTCCATTTTTGGCTGCACAATGTTGTTCAGCCTTGCTACTCACGGATCTTACTATTGGGAAATTACAGGCACCAACTCTAAACCTAAAACGGTTTGGTAGCCCTTTGGAGGCTGAATGGCATCGAGAAATTCATTGATGTCTCGTCGTGGACTGACACCAGCTGAGCATGACCAGCCGCGCACTATAAAACTTCAAACACAAACTGCTAGGAAATACACGCTTTGCCTTCAAATAAAATTGAGAGTTTCCTCCCGGTAATCTAAAACAACATCGCTTCGCTTTGGAGGCGTCTTGGGGATCCTGTATTTCACACGCTAACAACAATATTAGATGCCTGTTGGCCACCGCATTTAAGGACGTATTGATTTTAGTTGGTGGCCTGATTTCTCCGGCTCGTCACCCAGCCGTGGCTGCAAATTCTTATCCATCCTTTTCGAGAATGCTGTTGTATTGAGCTCGGCTGGAAGAAGAGAGACAAGAAACGACAGCAACGCCGATATTCAGCTTGAGCCGTTCCCGGCACTATCCTGTCCTACAGTGGTGGAGCGCTCCTCCACCACGGACTTCCACTCTCATCAAGCAGCATTCAAGAGGTCAAAACTCAAGAAACCGAAGAAATCCTTTCGCCTCACCTGAAAGGATACTGTCCGATATAGTTTCCTGGTGGGTAGTAGTTGCATACGACAGTACGACACCTAGAACTGTATGCACATCCGAGGCCACTGCTGTTTGCCCACATGACTTGAGTGAAATGGCCAAAGTTCTGGTAGTTGAAAGAGTTGATAGGTGCGTATCTGCAGTCACAAAACAGGATCCCCGTTAGGGAAAATAGAACATTAGAGAATGTGACGACGTTATTCTAGCGCAGGTGGCAAGTGCTCGCCCAATTGCTGACGACTTCCGCGGCACTGGAACACCATCCCATGACGCGTACGTGCTCTGTTTTTTACCCACTGTGTTGGCTTTCGTCCCGCGTGGGAGATTCAAACACTCTTTGAGGCCCTGCCACCACAGAAATACAACATTGCGACGTACTGGGTGTAGTTTTTCTTTTCGCTATACCATAGCGCAACCGCGTCCTTGCACGCGGTGTGGACAGATGATTTGTATAGGTTTTCGCCGTACTGTAAACACGCGCAATGCCCGAAACACAACCCTCCTAGCACGATTGGACGTCTGCTGCTGGAGTTAAATACTTCCACTCTGTCCTTGCCCTGTCAGCGGCCGAAAAAGACAAATATCTTGCATGTGCACACCGAAACGGCGGACTGCAGAGCGCTCGCTGTGCCACAGGTAGTATCGAAGAATGGTCAGTACATACAAGGAGTTAAGAGTCCAAACCTGGACTGGAATAGGTGGTGGTTTCTGTCACGATTACAGAGTCTGTTGCAACCGGGCCTGCCTACGGAGTCAGTGGTATTCTGAGCCCGGCCAAGGGGCCGCCGGTGGTGCAGAATGGCACAGCCGATTGTTACATCGAAGTGCTTGTATCTGTTTTCTCATTAGACTCAAAACTGAGTAGACTGCCACGGTCCTACCTGACGGACTCCGCTGTGTTGGAAAAGGCAGCCTCCTGTCTCTATCTTGTCTCGATATGCCTCTGCTTGTGAGACCGCCCCGGTGTTCCGGACCAACTGCCGGATGGGAGTAGACATCCCCTCTACTCTCTTCTCATTGTGGGCCTGAAGACATTCTGTCCGACAACCAAGACAAGTTGCAGGCGGTACAGCGATCTGGTGGGACTGTAGAGGCACTTCTGAATAAGGAGACAGTAGGAATGTGCAGCTGGGAGTCAACCCTCCACCAAGTGCAGCCGTGGAAGGCACCGTGGTTCTCAGCTGTTAAACACAAAATGTGCTCTTCACAGAGACAACATAGAGCTAGCTCACATATTTATAAACTGCGGTAGAGAGCTTTCTGCCTAACCAGCAATTGAGTTGCCGGTTGTCCCGCTCATCTGCCTGCCCCCGAAAACGACCTCTTTAGGCTGGAGCTGGTTGGTTTGGCTGTGCGGTTGCAATGCCATGATGTGTTCTCATAAGGAATCCACGTTCTCTGTGTTTCGCCCACATGTTCGGTAAGGCTTTGCTAGCTGGAAGCATCTGAAAGCTGCCGACACTGAAATGAACATGCGTTTACCGGTCTTAAATCTCACCATCTGTAAAGTCTTCCGCGGCTGGAGGTGCCGTCGTAGTTGTGGTCGTAGACGTAGTAGTAGTTGTAGTGGTAGTCTTGGTTGTAGTCTGTGTCGACGTAGACGTGCTTGTTGTAGTCCGTGTTGTTGTAGCCGTTGTCTGTGTGCTGGTTGTGGTGGCAGTTCGGGTTGACGTCGTTGTAACTGAAGGTGTTTCACTGGACGTTCCACCCATTACAATCGTTGTCTGAGGCAGGCCATCTCTTTCGATAATGCTTTTCCACTGGTCAAGGCTGTAGAAAGGACACAACGAGGAAATTAGTCGCTCGACATTATTCAACACGATGCACGTTACCGTTGGTGACGGTGAGAGACGAGGGCATCCAGAACCAGCATATCTCCGATAAATGAAGTGGTCGTATGACGCCAAGTGGTGGTGATGGTGTGATACAGTAAGCGCTGCATTCAACTAGTGTCGGCTCGCTCTCTACAGTCGCACCACTATGCTAGCAGCGCTATACTTAAGTAGTGGCGCGTTGCTCATCCTGTTTCACCAAACTTGCCGGATGACAAATGAGCTAACAGGACTTCCCACAACTCAGTGAAGTGCCTCCTGCTAGTACTTACTAGACCACGAACAGGGGATGTGGTACTGATTCAGAATCCAGTTTACCTGAAGGGATATTCTCCTACAGTATTTCCTGCCGGAGAGTAGGCGCAAAGCAGCCTTTCCGGCTTTCCTAGTTGTCTGCATCCATTTGTTTGGACACAGCATAGCTCTTCAGTGTCGTCCCACATAAGCAGAGTGAAGGATCCAGTCTTTTTAAAGTGCCAGTTGGAGTAGCGCTCGTACCTGAATAAGTCACCCAGCACAAGGCCAAAGTAAGTGACACGAGCACAGTAAACATATATATGCCGTGCTGGGCAACGCGTTGAAGAGTATCAAGCATGAGCAAGGCGACTTCAGCGTATGATTTTCCGTAGCTTACGTGTAATCGTGAACTTGGTTGTACCAAGCGTTGACAGCATCAACGCAGCTTACGCTCGTCCCGTCAAAGACGTTGATTCCCTATAAAGACGTGGGTGACAGAGTGATAATGTCCCACGGAATGATGTGCGGTGCGTAACAATGCAAACGAACATGCCATTTCATCACGCTGGTCCGCGGAACTGAACAAATGTACTTCTCGCCGTATTCACCGGCAACTGACGACTACGTCGAACAAAGGGTCGAAGCATGTAACGAATCGCACTTTGTTTGTACACTCGTCCACTTCGTCGACATCTTCACATCCATTATCAATGAAATCCTGGAGTCGTTGCGATGCGCGCTCCTTGTCTCCTGCTGTTAACTCCGACAGCCGCGGAGACAGCTGACGACCTCTTTTTGCGTCGTGGTAGGCCACGCACGCTGAACAAAAATAAAAGAAGCACCATCATGGCTCTCGGAGCGAAATGCAAATGAGGCAGCAGCTGGAATGCTATTTCTGCTATTCATTGTCTATTCCGTGTTCAGGGGCTCAGTCGCAAACTGGCCGTACCACCGGAGTGCATGAATCTTGACAGTACAACAGACTCTCGCGAAAAACCAAACGCAAGGAGTGAACATGACTCAGATCAACCACACTTACCAGCGGAAACATCTTGAATCTGAATTGTTGGCGTCACGTTTCGTGGTTGCACGCCGTTCAACCCTGTGTTTCCAGGTGCGCTTTCACTCAGTTGCTCCATGGAACTCATTCCAGAGAGATCAAAATCAGATTCAGTGGCGTATGATGGCGTAGCCGCATCCCACTTTCCCATTGACGTTGGAGAGCCAGCGAGAGTGCCCGTACTGTGTATCCCCTCGTGGGCGTGTACTGATGGAGAGTTCAGAAGAGAAATAGGCGCTTCCCGGGGACCAGAATTGTGCAGTGGAGTATCCTTAAGTGGGACGACGGGCTTCGCCCAACCGAGATCTGCAGTAACAGACAATCGCTCAAGCGTGCGGCAGTATTAAAAAAGAAAGTGCGTCGAGATCACCACTGATGTTTTCGTCGTTAGTTGGATCAGCGTCTACATAGACGAAGCCGCAGTGGATTCTATTCCTGAAACCATGCTTATGATACTGCGCCGTTCTTTGTCTCTTCGGAAGAATGAGCAACTCACCTCGCGACTGACGAGGACGCCATCCGGAGACAGAGTGCTGCTTCTCTATCAAGATACTCACGCAGAGTGAGAGTACAAGACCGGCGAGTGAACGAATTGTTCTAGCCATGGCTGCCTTGATCAGCGCGGTAAACAACAGGCAGTGAAGCTGCAGAGTGAGAACTGGCGGCGTGTACTACAACCGGAAGCCAACAGAGCACCTAGTAACGAAGGAGAAACAACAATGAACTGCTGTCGGTTGCTGATGTGAGCAAACAACCTCTTGGTGTTGGAAGATGAATGAGACCACTCTATAAGACCTTCACGTAACTTTGCACAATAGCTGAAATATCGCAGCACACTGACCGTTATTGTTAGTGATGAAGAAAAACGGCTGCACGGTACTGGCTATAGGCAGATACCGATGATGAAGTGTGAATTGACATTCCGCGGCTCATGAACCGTTGAGGCTACAGACCGGCGCCAAAACCGCAGAATGAAAGGGAGGATTGGGAAAACACTTTCCAGGACAAGCGCATGAACAAAAAAGCGGTTCAGCTGAAAATTGGAATGCAGACGGGTCTAGAGGTTAACAAATCTCCGATGAATGCTGTGTAGTCATTGAGAGGAACTGAAGAACATCTGCCTCGTCTGCAGGAAGAACAGCAAAAGCTCTGGATATGGGAAAGACGGAATCTGATTATCATCAAATAATCTCATCCTAGGGTGTGTAGAATTTCGGTGCTTCCTTGGAACCGACCAGTACATATTGGTGGCTGCAGCGACCAAGTCACCTATAGCAAGCCATCTACAGTGTGTGCCTGTTCTGTGGAAGGCGGCACCGACAGACGAAACTAGGAATTGGTGGGCACCTTTACCGCTAGCTGAGAAAAGACTGGCCAGTGAGCTAAGAAAAGGGTCAAAACGTCAGTCGTACGACGGCGTCCTTGAAGTAACAGTCAGCTAGGGCAGCCTCGTGGAACCTGCTCGGCGAACGAAGCCCAGCATTTCTGCCGCTCAGCGGCAACGTTGTGTTGCAGCTGATTCGATGACGTCCATTAACAATTTGATGTGGTTGTGTGTGGTGTCAATTGAGACCACTCCAGCGCACACCGAGCTAGCTATTCGATGCGGCAGTTTCCAAAGGTACAACTATCGGCGCCCACATCGTTGTTAACGATTGCTATTCCGTAACCGCCAGATGCAAGAAATGTCACCGTCTTGCGTTTTCGCGACAGGCATTTAGACCCACCCAGAAATCCGCGTACCCAAACGAACAGCAGATGTGACATGCGACGTTTCCCTTTCGCGTATGTCCGCTCATACATACGGCCAAAAAGCCGCTCACGAAGACTGAGATGTAATGTGAGGACGTTTACAAGACATGGGAAAACTTGCAGAGCGCAAAATGATATGTGTATACGTACATGCATGCGTCATGCTACCTTCTAGTGCGGCTTCCTTGAGGGGGCTTCCTTGAGTAACACCGACTACTAGACTGACGGTAAGTCTGCCTCGGAGGCAAGAAGGGAGGTTGCCGCGTGACTCAGGGTTCGGAAATGAACTTGTTGAGCACTTTCCCAGGTTCAGTTGAGATTCGGTTCAACGCAGAACTCGTGCGAGTGACTACCCGTCTTCGCTGCACACCATATTATAACGTATTGACTTTCATCTGTGATCCTTCGGAGCTGTGAAGACAGCAGCGTTTGGGGCAGTTCACACCTAGCTGGCTATTACGGGAGGCCGAGAGGCTTCTTGGTACCTCACGTTAATCAGAAGCTGCCTTGCTTCTCTACCCGCAAGCGCTACGAAGAGTTTTTCGTTGTGTTGCATATATAGTTTTGAGTCAAGCACATGATGCTGGGGCACCACAGACAGTGGGCATGAACAAACCGCTGCCGCTTGACCATAAGCTCTTGCATATGGAGATTTGCCGGTCCCTCCGGGCCGCTCCCGGTATTGTCGACCCTCGGTATCGCAGGTTAGCAGACCCTTCCAATCCCGGCTACTTGCTGATGTACACTTCGATTGAACATCAGGCGACGACGTGTTTTTTGTTTTTCGATCAAGGCTCCTGCTTCCAAGATAGAGGCCGTAGCCATGCCTCCTAGATTTACGTGCAATTCTCCACTCAGGGAACGGAAGAGTACGAATGCAGTGAAACCGTTGATCCCTTTTCCTTGCTGTGAAACCTCGTCATTTCGGGACATCTAGAGTTGGGCATAGAGCACGTTTCGCGATCATCTTGCTTGGATTTTGTTCCCATTGGCGACGTCCGCTGCTGCCGCAACACCCGAGATGGGGCCGCATTCTCGTGACGGACGCATCTAAGCGGTGTTTTCCACTTTTCCACCAGCGAAAAAAGCCGTAAATCTGAACCCAGAATGACTTCGATTATTCGGAGGCTTTCTCAAGCGTTGTTCACCGCTGTGCCACCTCTAAAAACTAGAAAATGCCTACGAAGTACGCACACTCGCGGTGGAGCGTTGAGCCGTTCTATCCTAGAGGATGAGAAACACTCACTAACTGGCGATGTTGTCTCCGCCGTGAAGGTTAGCTGCGGAAAACGTTTCCGATGCAACTGCTAACAGTGAAAATATATTTGGACGAGTATCCTCTCTCTCTGAGGTGCTAAAGCTGAAACATCCGCATGTTCCCGCTGTCAGCTCGAGGGCGGGTAATCGTGGAGTTACCTTGCAGTCCTCTCCTGGCCATGGTGAAAAGAGCGCGGCGCCCGTCGAATTCTTGGTAGACACTAGAACGAACAACTTCGCCTGCAAGGAGCAATTTTTGTATCTGGAGTGTCTTCTCTCGAACTGTACACTGCCTTTCCTTGCGCGCGACGTATGCTCCTTCTCTC
>AVCM01000019.1:0-27829 GCA_000447165.1 Hammondia hammondi
GTCGCACCCCTCCACACCGCCGCTGTCTCGGCCGGGTGCAGGGGCATCGTGTGGCTCTTTTTCTTCCAGAGAGGCGGCAACGGAGAAGTTATTGATGCTGGCAGCCTTCTTGGCCACTGGCTCTTCACGACCGCATGCCGCTGCGGTGCCCTCATTCTGTGTCGTCCTGAAGGCAACACTACGTGCGGCAAGTCCCTTGAGAAGATGCTTCCAGAAGTGCTTCATGCCAGAAGGCCTGTCCTCGTGGGCCCCCGCATGTGGCGAACGAGAATCCGACTTTTGAAAGGATTCGAGAGTTTCACTCCCGACGAGAGGCGGGACGTCCAGAGCATCGAAGCAACTCTGGACAGGACTTCCCTTACGCTCACGATGCCTCACTCTTTCACCTGGCGCCTTGCATTGCAGGCGACCGTGACTGTTCAGTAGCGCACGTAGAGCATCCACTCCAGCCTTTCGCAGCCGCGGCTGGTGTGCATGATGAATGGCTTCCTACGCAGAAACAGCCAAAACAGCATTGGCCGTGGCACGAAATAGAACTGAATCTTTTACTAGTTCTCAACTGTAGTGCATCCTCTGCGGACGAGAACACGAAAGGGGGAGAAAACTGAAACGCGACAACATCGAGCAGACGAAAAGTGCACGATTCCAAGAAAGGCCATCCACGAATTCAGAAAGATTGTGGAACTTCCTGGAACGGTGTTAACGCATAATCGAAACAGTTCAGGGACCTACCCAGATCTGGCACTCGAGCAGCTCGCGCCAAACATCCTCAGGGACAACGTCAGGCCGGCCCCTCGCAAGTCGCCCGATGATTCGAACTGCCGTGAGCTGATACAGTGCTGCTTGGCCTCGACGCAGCCACCCAATGTAGGATACGCGCAGCAAGTTGCGAAACGCCCTGGAAGCCGTGCCAGTGTTGCCTAGGAACACCATAGCACCAAATGCCCCAAGTATAATCCGGTAAATAGCTGAAACTCTTGTCTTCCGATAGGCTGGACAACCTCAGGAGAACTCAAGCACGCCTGTAATTATTGCCGGCTCGATTTGAAGGGAGGAAATGGAGTAAGAAAAGAATCCCAAAAACGACAATGTGTTAGCAAAGAAGAGCGTCACGCGATTTCAAATCGAGATTGGGGCCTCCACCCATGCATCAAACCCTCTTCTCACCCGCATAGTGATCTCGCTACCAGCTCGCAGAAGAAGCAACCATCTGAAGGAAGAACAAAAACCTGGAGCTTCAAGGGCTCCGACCCCCTCCTCGTCACCATCGGTCTGGGAGGACAACGGTCAAAACAGATCTGACGACTTAACCTGCGTCATCACTGGCCTCCCAACAAAAGAAAGGAACCCATTTTTTGTTCAACACGAAACGGGATTCTGCTTCCCTCTCACCTGAAACTGCAATGATACTTATAGCTTCTGCAACCTTCCAAGCGAGAAGGCACTCGCTCTCTGTGATAAGGGGCTCCAGTTTTCGCTGCATCGACTTGCCGGCACCATCCTGCTGAAAGTCAACAGGGCATCCATCGCCATGGTCAGCGCCTCCAGGTGCTTCCTTTGTATCAGGAACAGCGGCGTAGCGTAGGGCCTCGCAAGCAAGGTGAAGGAACGGGAGGTGAAGCTTGTCATTCTCCCAGTAAAGGAAGGGCCCAACAAGAAGAGCACACATCAGCTCCAAAGCCCCGAGTCTGCACGGACAAGCAAAAAAGTCGGTAAGGTATAGAACAAACCATAACATCGACGGGATAGGTCACCACGACGCAGGCTCCACTTCATAGTCAGCATCTTGCAGGAGGACCAACTGTCTCCGCTGTCTACATCGGAGCAGTATACGCATCGGATGTACCATCAGAAACTGATACTCGGTGAGTCGAGGCTTGAAGTCTACGGTGTTTCGGTGCACAGTTTGCTAGTGTGGCGCGTTGTTAAAAAAGACGGGACCAGCGGGGGCTTCTGTTGTGATACATTCACGGAATGAAGCATGTGTGCACTTCGTATAGACCGCGTTCCGAGGGCAACATGAAAAGTCCTTTCGCCGTTTGAGAATACGATTGTTCGCGCCATTTGTGCCAAATCGACAGGTAGCCATGATTCGTTTCCAGAGAGGAGACTCAACTATGAAGTGGCCGCTTACTGCATGGTGAGTTGCCGGCTAGTGATGAGCCTCCACAGCAGAGCGCAGACCTCCTCGACGACTCTTCCCACTCCACCCTTGCTCTCTCGAGCCATGACTTCTAGATGAATTCGGACCTGATGTGCGGCCTCTTCTCTCAGGCGTTCATTGCGGCTACACAACTCCCGCACATACTCGGCAGGCACGACCGTGGTCGTTTCGTCCACCTGTCTGGTCGGCGCCGCTCCCATCGACTCCCTCTCCCAGACCGTGCTGCCTACCTGCTGCAGCCCTGATTGGCAAGGAAGAGTACTGTCCCTACCGGAGTAGCTGCTGCCCTGTATCTGCCCTAGAGAATCTTCTTTTTGAGTCGCGACGTCGTATCTTGAAAGTTTTCGACTTTCCCTCCACTTTGGCACAGGCAGACCATCTTCACTAGGTTCGTTCCCACTGAAAGTTGAGTCCCACTGAGGCACGTTTCCTCGAATCTCTTCTCGTGTCAAGCGCCGGCCACGCGGGCGCATACTTTGACACCAGAGAGGTCTACTTTCTGGAGAGGTGGGAGGAGAGGGTGACGGTGAGTTGAACGGTTCCGATGTGAGAGATTCGTTCAGAAGAGAACCGGGCGACGCACGCGCGGAAGGAAAGCCTCGACGAGGACCAGATCCTGATCCCTGAAAATCGTGCAACCGCCCCTGATGTTCTATACCACCGTAGAACCGCCATTGTCGACCTCTAGAGGAGGTGGGGAAAATCGTCGTGCTGCTCGGCCATCCGGCAGCGAAAGATGTCGAGGAGAAACTGTCCAATGCTGCAGATGGGAAGTCGACGGAGTCAGGCTTGCCAGATGCCAGCGAATCGAAAGAATCGCCTTCGAATCCTTGACGAAAAAAAACAGCATTATCCGTGGCACGCAGGAAGGAGTCCTCCGACAACGCGCACTGCCCTTTCGTCTCCCTGACTCTCGCGTCCCCCTGTCTCACCCATCCTGAACCTCCAAAAGAGGAGAGTCGTTCCCTTTGATCTGCGCCGGCTACGCCACCGTCCCTCTGCTCACGAGAGGCCATCGCATCGAAGTGGCATGCCGTGAAATCTGACGTTGCAAGTTCTGTCCCTATTTCTGGCCTCTCACCTCTCTCCTGCCAGCCCTGACGAGATACCCTGGAAGCGGCGGAATAATACGGCGCCATTGCACAGGCCTCCGCATATCAGTCCTCGCTCCGTGAGACTCGCCAGTGTTGAGAGACCGTTCCAGTGTGTTTCTCCTCCCTTGATGAATTAATCAAATACCCACTCCCGGTCGCTCTTGTTAACAACCCAGCTTCCTAGCAGAGAAGAGGGGGGCCAACAGGGGCGACGGGCCCGCGTGGCGGTACCGCAGACTCCCTGTTGATCCGGCCACGAAAATTATTGAAATAGTCCCTCTGAATTGTTGGTCAGAAAAAAACTGCCAGACGCAAAATGAAGACATGAAGCTTGATGTTCAAGAGCTTCAGAGCAAGAGTCCAACGGAATGTGCCTTTCTTGCCGGAGACAACTAGTAGAAAAGTGTGCCGCTGAGACAAGGCGTCTTCAGCGGAACAAAAGCAAATTGACGTCAGGAGAGCCGCTTTATCATGCGGCAGTCCAAAGCGTCTCATAAAAGCATCAAACAGAACCCAAACTCCTGATGATGTTCTAAGGGTGCTCTCCTCTAGGCAGATGAAGGAACAGGAGCGGGAATGGTGTTTGGTTCCTCGATGTGGCGCTACCAGGTGCGACCGATCCACAACGACGCTGAACCGGTCCCGCAACCAAGTCGCCACAGTAAAGCGGAATCTTCTTCTTTAAAATTGCGTACAAAGCAACGGAAGTGACGAGATGACCTTCAGGCAAAGACAAGCTGCGTCAGATGATGTGGGCATCCACGAAGCGCACTAAAGTATCTCGGCGGTTTCGCCGCCCTCAACTCCAGAAACAATACCGTTCGCTGGCGGAGAAGACATTCAGCTGGAGACAAATCAGTGGTCTGGAAGATTTCCCGAACTCAGCATTTGCAACATTTAGCTCTGGTCACGTAGATAGCAAACAGTTGCACAAAGATAGCCTAAAAACTTACGCAGAGTCGGAGTGACTCCCCGTGAAACGATATTGATGCTACGATAGCATCAGTCCTGAAGCGGGAAGAGGTGCAAATCTGCCTGCTGTGAGGCGCCAATTTCCTAAGGCGGAGACCAGGCCACACACGGTAGGGACAGAGGTTACAGCATCACGGCTGTGTCTCACCATAGTACTCCGCAAGTGAGGGCCGTGTTGATAGATTGGATTGCTCGTGATGTTGGAAAACAAATACAGCGTTTCACGCCTAATCGCGATCCAGTCCCAAACTGCGGCAGATTGAAGCCGTTGTCAGCATTGTCTCGGCGGAACCGTAACCCCTTGAAGAAAGCTGAAGTGTTCATGGCGTCCTCCAGTACAAACGGGCACAGCGGAAAACGTCTGGAGATCCAGGTGACAGGCCTGTGGAACAGGGTGGAAGAACTTCTTTTGGTTAGGCACCGGAAGGTACAGGCAAAAGGCGGGTGTCTCCCAGCACGGTCCTAGCCGAGCGATCGAAGCATACATGGAGGCTCAACACATCGGTCGCGGCCCCGACGTTAAAAAATGCGTTCCACCCTCCAGCATTTTCCTTTAAATACTCCACAAGTTTAAGACCTCCAGGAATATATCTAGAGAAATTTAGACCTTGCCAGTGGTGTGCTTGAGGCAAGTTGAATGACTGCCGTGTCCGTCACAGGTACGTTAGATAAACCGCGATAAGCATTAAAGCGCCACAATGAAAGCACATGACCTCATTTCACTACAAGTGGATCCGATAACTGCAGTGTGTACCTCCGAGTGAGAACAGAGGGGGTTAGGTTCACCAGTTAACGAAGGATGGGACAGATGGCTGAGCGAACGGGTCTGCTGCCCCGAGAAAGAAATGGCTGCATGCGGTTGACAGACCGTAGCCAGACTGCCAAAAATGCAGACCGGCACCCCATGTTTCATCCTCTTAAAGACGTGAGGTCTTCAAGTATAATATTAGTAGGGCCGAAACCATGTTATGTAGCGTTAACTGTTGAGGACATGGGAAGAAGAGGGCGCTGCCCCTGGTCAAGTTGTTGTGCCGTGCCGCGTCCAGTCAGGTCCAAAGAAGCCAAGAGGTGCCATCGCATTTTGTCCCAAGAAGTTAAGTCTGAAACCCAGTGGCTTCCTTAGAGGATGAATGCAGGAACCCGGAACGCGACATCTAGTCGTACGGGGAGCGCAGGGGATATAAAACTGTGCAGGTTGAAAGTGGTCAGTACCTAGCAGACGTGGAGGGCGGGGACCAAAACCGGCTGTCTTCTCGGGTTCACTGCTGAAAGCTGTACTTCTGAGAATTTGGCACATTTGATTTTACCAGAATGGATCATGCACCCTGAACAGCCGTGTTATCCTATAACAGCAGCACTTGAAAGCGTGTAACCCTTCCAGTTGAAACAAGGCATTGACACCCCAGCCTTACTGGGGCGGGAGTGAACAGTATCAGCCAGAGCGCACAGCTATCCACGTAGTCTTGATCAGATGAACAGTCTCACAGGGAGTTGCCTAGCTGTTAAGTACCGAAGTCTACGAGGAAGCAGTGTCTAAATTTGCTACGAAAAGGTTGAACTCTAGCGCGTTTCGTCCTTCGTAGTCAACCTTGTGGATCATCACATTCCTCTACTGTTATTCTGTATCTGCTTGTCCCGTCTCCGCCACCTTGGCCTGCGAGGCTCATACGTTTCCGAACCAATATTTCAAGTGTGCACGCGCAGCGAAACGCATAAAGTCTAGCATGTTCAGCTTCTCTCTCGCGCTTCGCAGACGACTCCTCGAGAAGATTTGGAACTGCCTCGGGGGGTGATAGAAGACAATACTCTCGTTCTGGGGTTAAGCTTGCACTGAATATGCTGCCATGTTTTACTCATGAAGACAACCTTCTCACGGGCCTTCACTATAAATCATCAGCACATACGAATGTAAACTTCGCATTGAGAAAAGTGGGGGTATGGTGTTCCACTTCAAAGGCCCCTTCAAAGGGAATTCGTTGCGAGATCACTTCTGGAAGATAACTCGGAGTTAGGTGACTCCTCCCAGTTCTCATTCGCGTCGAGTGCTCTCTGCCTCATAATGGCACATCGCCGTTTCTGGAGTTCCTGGACGAAGAATCTCCTAACACAAGTAACTTGACGGCCGTCTGCCTCCTTCAGAGTCGTAGAAGCTCCCAACAGAAGACGTTCCCAGTAATGTCGCACCTTAGTGACGGGATTGCGTCGTAGATCCACAGTGGAAAGCTTTCTGCAGCCGGCAAGCATAGCCTCAATCGACCCTATTTCCCTAACTAGGTTCTCTGATGCTTGGAGGACTTCAAGAAACTGCAGGGTACCGAATGGTTCAAGATCCTCCACTCTATTCTTGGATATGTTCAAGTATCGCAGAGATCGACTCAACACACTCAAGACATTAGGACACAAAAGCAACGGCGTTGTTGTCCTTTGAGCTGTCAGAGACAACCGGGAGAGGCTAGTGGAACTGTCTAGACCTTCCAGCCTGGAAATCTTGTTGTCATCGAGGTTTAACTCAGTTAAACGGGGCAGCTGCTCGAGGCCTTTCGTACAAGTGAGCTCATTGCTCTGGAGGTAAAGACCTCGTAAAGAAGGCAGGTATCCGAACGTCCTTACATCAGAAAGGTTGTTGTCGATGAGATATAACATCTGGGTCCACATAAAATAACAAGGTACATAGCTGACGATTAACTGTTTGCTCCATCAGAATCCTCAAAGGTCGATCGTGACCTGGATCCACACCGAGTTGTCCTCTCATTCACATAAGAAAGGGACGAGAATGGAGCAGTTGTAGCTGTGGCATTCGCTGCAGTAGCTTCTGTGCACATGATTCGGTGCTGTGGATGAACAACATACTCAGGTGACATTCTCTCCTCACTCGCGGGTTGTAGCTCACCTGGAGATTTGGGAGTTCTGGCGCCGTTTCCGAAGCGATAGAGTCAATATTGCGGTAATTCAGGTGCAAATGTGACAAGTGCGCAAGAGATCCTTTTTGGTTCTTCGTCGACTGTTCCCGAGTGTTTGTTGCACCTTCCTGCCTCTGAGAAAACGTAGACGCAAATGTATGCGCTTCTTCGGATGTTTCAAATTCGCATCGGTTTTGCACCGTCTCCGTGTGAGCTCTACCTCTTGCAAGAAAGGAGGTGCCGCTGTCTCCCGTTGTATCTTCAGGATGAGATGACGCAGGTTTCGTTCTCAAGATTGTTGGTCGGCACCCTTTCGCAGAAAAATCTGCTCGCTTGCACTGCCGAATGAAGTCTGCCGTCAGGCACACCATTTCCGTTACAGCGCTAACCGAACTGAAAGCTCAAAAATAACAAGCAACGACTACAGATGGCTGCTTCACCAAAGTTGGACGCCGTTTGCATACATGGGGAAAGGGTGTTTGATATATTTTGCTACGGCATCCGAAACAATACCGTAAAGAAGGCCATGATGTGCTGAAAAAACGTTTTCCAACAGCGCAGATGTAGGCCTTCCGTCAAAACGTGTGTTGGTTTTTCCACTGTACTGGTGACGAGTTAAAATTTTTTTTTATATGAGTAATGGGATCTATTAATTAAAATAGATCGGTAGGGGAGCCACACTAAAGACGCGGAAGCATTAAGAGTGTATGTCGTGTGAGTCTTTGAACTAAATGTCCTGCCAAGAAAAAGATGTGCGTCCGCTGAATTTCGTGCGACAAACGTTTGTGCAGGTTTCCCACAGTGCAGGTTCGGGGGAAGGGGTGACGTCGTCAACGCACTGGATATTACAGAGATCTATTTCTCCCCCTCTTCTCTTAGGGTGGAACAGAACGGGATCTTACCATGTCCGTGGACATCACTAAACATTCGCAGTCTCTTGCCTATGCAGTTGACTGTGGTCAAAAAATGGGGTTACCGACTGCAAGCGTTCCCTCTTCTCATCACACACAAGGATTAATGTGGTCTGTAGGTCAGCCACACTTTCGCACCGCGCGAAAAGGACTAATATAAGTAGAACAATCTAAGAGTCATTTTCAGTGGATCACAAGTCAACTCTGTGAAGACGGTATTTCAGTTTTCAGGCTTCAACACCGGCAGGCCAAACGGGAGACAACATTTGACAGCCCTTCAAAATCACTTAAATGGCATGTTTCGAGGGATGCGGTAGACCATGCTGACGTTTTCTTGAGTGTAGGGTTATCAGCGACATCGAGGACCACACCATGCTCTGTCTCTCCTCTGCATCGAGCAATCGACGCTTTCTATCGGCACATCTAAAAGAACAAAGAGTCTTTGTGGGGCGCCCGGTTGCGCAAAGAAACATGCCGCACCATAGCCTAGAGCATTGAGTCTGTTTGCGGTTTCGCGGAAGAAGACACACACGACCGTGTCCGGTGCCAGACGCTAGGCAGAAATCCCCCACAGTCGTGACCGTCGAAACTCTAATTGCAACGCAGGAAGCGCCGTCGTAAGGTTTTCTTTGGAATTCCCTGGACAGAGCAGTTTGCGCCTGTTGCTTTCTACCACAAAGCGAATCTTGTAACAGGGAAGACAGCAAGCCTGCCCTGCATACATGCCTGAACATGGAAGAATGGAAATACCATCCAAATCTGCAAAGCTTGTTTTGCCGAGCACTAATGCCTTAGAGAAGCCACACCACAACGGTAGCTCCTTTACGACAGACACTACAGTCCAAGAGACACAGCTCGATGCTTCAGTGGTGGCGATGCGCACCTGTCACAAGCAGATACGATACCTCTATTTATGTAAGTCGAATCGTGACCAGTTGTGGGCGGCCGAGCTGCAGGCTCGCAATCAAGCTGTTCCATGCTAGTGGCTAAATCCTTGCATCGTATGGATATTTTTGTTGCGTTTGTTCACTGCACCACGAGCAAAGATGACACTGTACACACATGTTTTGTACGTGCGTATTACTACGAACTCGCTAGACACAAGGACAGCCTTCAGATGTACAGCAGTTCCGTTGCTCTTTGCCCGGGAGCAGTGACAAACATGGCAGGACAGGTGACATCCTTGAATTTCGCCGACGGAGTGTGTGTCGAGATTTCTTGAGCGGGGTCTATTCCGCCTCTCACAAAGTAAGAAAGGCAAGCACCAAAACACTTCACCCCTCCCGCCTCTCGCTGCTGTCACAAATATTTGTAGTGAAAGCTCTCGATCATGGGCAGACTTGACAGATGTTCTGTCGTTTGAAGGCTTTTCACTCTGACAGCTAAAGCATTAATACCTGCCATCTACCGTAAAGGAAGTCGAATGATAGTGGTCATATCAGCGCTCGTTGGGGCCAGTTCCACAACTCGGCAGACAATGACTGTGGCCTAACCACGGATAACTTCATGTCATTCCTCAGGTGTCGAATCACATACGAGGCCAGACTGGGTGACCGCTTCGCAGTCAATATTACGTAAAATAGCGAAGCATGCACTATGTAGCAGTGAATCTCATTCCTGGTCACTCCTCGACAAAAAAACTCAGTGACCGCCAGAACAACGTGCGACAGCTCCCCTGAAAACGAAGCACAGCGATGCTGCAACACTAGTTAACCGCCCTTCCTCGTGGAAAGATACACTACAAATCAAGACTGACCGAGCGATGTGCGACTGTGGGGCGACTCTTGCAAATCTTAAACCCGCAAATCAGGATTTAGCCGAACTCCCGAGAGGTGACAGAATTTGCCGATGGCTCTCGAGAAGGGGGTAGGGTGTGATGTTTTCACCAAATGAGGAGAACGTTAATGCCAACTCAACCTAAGTTCGTTTAGTGCCGCTGGCTTGGTTGTGCGTCGACTGAAATTCAAGGAAGAAGTGATTCCTCTCGGCACATTTCAGCAGTCAAGAGCCTAGAAAAAAGTCTTTTGGTGCTCACACTCCCCGTTCAGAAGATATCAAAAAACCGCGAAGGCAACGAAATCGCTAAAACAGCGTTCATACTCCCTGATGGTGTACATAGACCAGCTGAAAATGGATTTTCCATATCCGCCACGCTGGGTCGTTCATACCTTCACTTTTTAAAGTAAGACACCAAAAAATCCTGGCTGGAATTGTTCAGAGACTCGTTTACTATGCCGTTCCCGCTATCGCCCGAACTGCTGTCCTCTGGCTTGCGGTTTAGTACTCGTCACCATAGCCCTCCTCTTCACCTTCACCCTCGGCGGTTTCGATGCCAACCTCTTCGTAGTCCTTCTCGAGAGCAGCCAAATCCTCACGCGCCTCAGAAAATTCACCTTCTTCCATACCCTCACCGACGTACCAGTGGACGAAGGCCCTCTTGGCGTACATGAGGTCGAATTTGTGGTCCATGCGGCTGAAAACTTCCGCGATGGCAGTGCTGTTGCTGATCATGCAGACGGCGCGCATGACCTTGGCCAAGTCACCACCAGGAACCACAGTGGGTGGCTGGTAGTTGATCCCGCACTTGAATCCGGTGGGGCACCAGTCGACGAACTGGATGGTTCTCTTGGTCTTGATGGTCGCAACGGCTGCGTTCACATCCTTGGGGACGACATCACCACGGTACATCAAGCAACAGGCCATGTACTTTCCGTGACGAGGATCGCACTTGGCCATCATGCTCGCGGGCTCGAAAGCCGAGTTGGTGATCTCAGCGACGGACAACTGCTCGTGGTACGCCTTCTCTGCGCTGATGATGGGCGCATACGATGAAAGCATGAAGTGAATGCGGGGGTAGGGCACCAAGTTGGTCTGGAACTCAGTCACGTCGACGTTGAGCGCACCATCGAAACGGAGAGACGCGGTCAGGGAGGAGATGACCTGGGCAATCAGCCTGTTTAGGTTGGTGTAGGTCGGGCGCTCGATGTCGAGGTTGCGGCGGCAGATGTCGTAGATGGCCTCGTTGTCGAGCATGACAGCCACGTCGGTGTGCTCCAACAGAGAGTGGGTGGAAAGGACGGAGTTGTACGGTTCCACAACTGCAGTCGACACCTGGGGCGAGGGCCACGAGCAGAAGTTCAGCTTCGACTTCTTGCCGTAGTCAACCGACAGGCGCTCGAGCAAGAGGCAGCCGAGACCTGAACCGGTACCACCGCCGACGGCGTTGAACATCAGGAAGCCCTGGAGACCAGTGCAGTTGTCAGCCAACTTGCGGATACGGTCGAGGGAGAGGTCGACGATCTCCTTGCCGATGGTGTAGTGACCACGGGCGAAGTTGTTCGCCGCATCCTCTTTCCCGCTGATCAACTGCTCCGGGTGGAACAGGTGGCGGTAAGTGCCGGTGCGGACCTCATCGACGACGGTGGGCTCCAAATCCAAGAAGACGCATCGGGGCACCTGAGTCAGCGAACACCGTCAACACGTTTGACAAACTACAAGAAACAGCCGAGCGTTTTCAAGAGTCATATCTACACGGTGGAAGAGGTGATACATGTCGATTGTTGCAGATTTGCTGCGACAAAAAACGCTGAAAACAATACTCACGTGCTTGCCAGCGCCTGTCTCGGAAAAGAAGGTGTTGAAGGCATCGTCACCACCTCCAATGGTCTTATCAGAGGGCATCTGCCCGTCCGGCTGGATACCATGTTCCAGGCAGAAGAGCTCCCTAAAAAAAGAGAGACAACACACAAAAGACAGTTACAGCGAAATGGAGACGCAACACGGGGGCACGCCACCAGCACACTCGCGAATCGTAGTTCCGCTGTAACCGGAATCCTGCTACTCGGGCTGTTCAGTAACAAAGACACCACAGATAAAGGAGCCTCCACGGCAAATCCCGTAAACGCAAGAAATACGCAATCCCACATATGAAGCTATTTAGAAGTGGTCCACGATTGCAGTCAACAAGACGGTGAGTGCCACTAAATGCCCGGTAATTAGCCATATTGCTGCCTGGTACGGATTCCGAACGCAAATATCGATGAGCCCATCATTTCACAAACCGTGTAGCAAATACACAGGGGTGACAATATGACGGCATTTTAAAAATCAACACCCGTTGCATTTCGACAGCACACAGACGACCGTTGCTACCGCCGGCTACGCGGGACATCGGCCGACGACCAACCAGGCAGGACAGGACACGTTCGGTCCTGCGTGTCCGCTTACCAGCAGGCGTTACCGATTTGGATACCGGCCTGGCCGACGTGGATGCTGATAACCTCTCTCATTCTGCCGAAAAAGGGAATTCAAGAAAAAATGCCAACGATTAGTTTTCCGCAAGAACTTCACACAAGGTGATTGCAACACCGTTTGGTGGATGTCTTCTGCGCGGGTTGTGTCGTCAGGGACGGCGGACGAGTGTTTGTCCTCTACGAGACTCGCAAAGAGAAGGAAAGGGCGAAATTCAAGAGAGAATCCAACAAGGAGGACCCTCTGCTAATATTCGCCTCCTTTAACACATCTAAAAGTTCACGGAGAACAAACAAAATGTTTCTGACACATCCCCTTCGTGCGCGCGCATCTCCACCGGTCCAACCAGGATCACCAACCGCACCCAATGCAGGCACCACCCCTTTCTGCGATGAGCGCAAGCCGTCCTGAGTCACGCCTTCGGCATCTGACTGCTCACCGCGAGCCGGCCGGCTCCGCAGCATCATCCCGCCGAGAGGATGATTCCTGATCGCTTCGCTGATGCCGAAGATTTCATGAGCGCGGGTCATGCAAGGTATGTCTGCGACGGCTGCATCAGGTGTGGGCCATCCATCCAGATGCACGCGGACGCAGTGGTCGTCTTCGATGGTTCGTTTTTCGTGGTCTGTGGCGACTTAAACAAAAAAACACTCTTCTGAAGGATAACGGGAAAAACCAAATCTCACCGAGGTAATTTGGAGTCACTCTTCAGTGCCCTGCCGCCGCAGGTCTTCCAAAGGGGAGTACTGAAGCAAGTCTTTGGTAACTCGGATGTTATCAAACAACACGACCTTTTCAGTAGAAGCTTTTTTCGCAGACACTCATTCCTGCACCCGCCAGCCCCACAAATCTGCCTTCGCTCATAATGTTTTTCGTGAAGCCTTTCGCGAGCGCTGAAAATTTAAAACAGACGCAACAAAGGCTGCGGTAGAGAGGATGTCTTGCATTTCACTGCTGGGGGGGCAGGGGGGCGCTGAGTTACTATGACGGAAAACGGTCTGCTATTGTCATGGCAAACAACGTTTTTCTTCGTTTTTTCAGTGGCTCACAACCGTACCACGTGAACTAGCAGCTCTGAAATCGTTCCCATTGCCAAAAACTCAGAAATAAGCCGAGCATCCAGCGCGATTGCAACACCCACATACATCTAAGCGAGTCTCATACCACCACGCAGTGGAAGGACTCGACAAAATGAATAAGGCAAGTACATCAGCAAAACAGTGTGTAAATAAATCTCTAAAATAGTGGTCGATGCTGGCACAGCACTCTAATGCTACGCAAACGGCGAAACACAAAAGAACATTAGGAGCCAGGTAATACGCACTTCAGTCAGAAGTTCCATGCACGGCGCCTCTTCCACCGAAATTGCCGAGGATTTCGCCACTTTCTTCTTCAGTGCTTCGTGAAGCACCAGACTTGCAATGTCCCCCAGCGGTTCACTGGCTTTTGATCAGTATGAAACCTCTGGGTGCACCAACCACAGAATACGTTTGGGATCAACGCATACTTTTCTTGATTCTCCAGTCGATGGGGGAGACGACCTTGCGACATCTGGTCGCTGCATTCTAGCAAATACTATGCGTATTCATAAGCGTGCTTACCTTGTCTAGAAAGGGGAGAAAAGAGCAACTTGATTGCTACCGAGCACGCGACAGTGTGATTTTACATCGAACACATCAAGTGCAGTGGGACGGAATGACTGTTCGTCCGGTCTGAAGATTCAGCAGGGCAATCACTCCAGCATAACTGTTTAAATTTGTTTTCACCTTGATCGCTTGTGACTCAACGATGCCCGAACAATAGCGGGTGGCCGTTTAAACGTCTCGTCATCTCCTAACACCTGCACCCTCTTCGATTTTCCTGTCCCTGTCCTCTGTAATTGCAGCATAGTTGATACGCGTGGTTGACTTCTACTGACTGCGCGCATACAAAGTTCGAATGAATGTTTTTTACTCCGTGACAGAGTCAAAATGGTGCTCACAAACCCGTTGCCTTCAGCCGCATCTCCTTGTATCGTTACGGCCGACAGATGTAATAGCAACTTAAATCTGAACGGTTACAGATATCGGGTAGGTGAGCCTGCATCGGACGCTGGTGAAACGGTTGTTAGGACATGTCAATCTGACTGGACCAAACTGGAAGAGCTGTTCACTTCCAAGTACACACAAGATTTGGCTGATCGACACGCCACGACTTTCAGCAAGCTGTGCCGGCAGTATATGCTGAACTATGGTGGCTTTCTCTGGGCAGATTTAACTCGCGTCACGCCGCTGGTCGATCGCCTGGTAACGAAGTTTCGTGAAGGCCGACTGGAGTATGCCCCCGCACTGCGAGACCTATGCTCAGTAGCCAGCAAACCTTTCGTATCACAGCGGGCCTCAGAGCCCCTTGTTCATGCAGACGCAGCTATTCACTTCGTCCTTACTCTAAGCAGGGCAGCTGCATCCACGTCGACAGTTTCGTCTCTACCACCCAGTACGAAGAGACCCGAAAATGAACCACGGGTCCTTCGTTGCAAGCGGGAGCAGGACATGCGCCTGGAACACGAGGATCCTGCGCATTCACCGTTACCTGATTCAGTATCTGATGACAACAGGACGGAGCCAGTTATTGAAGATGCGGTGAACCCAAAGCTCGATTCTCTCCAACAACATGAGTCACCGTGCCTGTCCGACTACTCACGGCCTTCGCCAGTGCTCTTGGTAGACTCGGGCAGTTCAGGGGATGCTTCCAGAGATGATGCTGAAACTTATCCAATGCCGCAGCCTTCCTACGACAGCGGTAAACATCGAGTCACATGCTGTCCGTCGCTTCCCAGTCATCGGAATGATCTAAGTCACGGTCGACACCGCAGCGAAGTAGCCCTGACTTGAATCAGGTGTTGAGAGAAGAGTATATCCAGATAACTTAAAGAACGGCATATCTACTCTGTGGCAGCAACTCAGCAAAAACATTTCCGTGAGCCTCAAATCAACATGGCGTCCTTGTCACTAGGTGCACAGACGGATGCAGGTAGAAGCCGCACACTCAAAACCTCGCGCCCCACAAAAGACAAGATGAAGGTTTCCGCCAATCGATTTGGCACGATGATTTCTATGCTTGGCCTGCAGTGGCAGACTCCGTGAGCGTCTCCGTGTTCCAGTTCATCAAGGCATTTGCAGAACTGTGGCAGCCTTCACCTGATGAGAACTCTCCAAGAAGACAAATACTCCTGTAAGTAGAAGTAGAAAAAGTATGTAAGATCCAATTCAACAAGTCATGGCGGCTTCTCTGGACACTCCCATGCCGTGAGGACGAAGACACTGCACGACAGCTCTGCCTCAGTCTCAGGAGCAGGGCACCCGAAACTAGGTTCTTTCAGAGTTAACCCTCCTCCTTCAGAATCATTGACACAGCTAGTTCAGAGACATGAGTAATGCGTCAAATGGAAATTCACTAACCACATTCACGTTCTGTGTCTCGTCAAGATCTCTCTTTGTCTACATACTTGAGCGCAGGAAGACTGTGTACATTCTCGACAGCAGAGTTGATTTACATCACTTTGAGTGGTCACTCCCGAGGAAGAAAGAGGCCTTTGATTTAAAGAAATACTGCTGAATAAGTAAACACCAACTAGTGAGATCACTACCAGGTTGCCCACGAGGGAATGACAACAGCATACGGCCAGCCTGCCAATAGTGAAAGGAATACAGTCTTCATTTTGGAGGCTCGCAAGAAAACACACGCGCCCTTCCTTCCACGCACGTGAATCCATGATGTGCTTCTATTCGTGTACGTATTTCGTCAATCACCCAAGCATAGACACCTTCAGACTGCTTATGTTGAGTTCCCCTTAGGTCGTGTCAGTCTGTAACCGGATTGAAGGGGTTGGCTCCTTTCAAAATGACGAGTTTCCTTCCAGTTGTAGACCTCATGAAAAACCGGTTTTTAGATCCAGGAACGCCCAGGATAGTTCGATCTTCTATTTTGCAAGCGCTGGCTGTAATGTCTACTTACTCGCTGGTTGCCAGCCATCTATGCGAGCCCCGGGTGCTTCGCGCCCTGCTGCTTGAGATTCGGCGTAGCACGGCGGAGCTTCCATTTAGCTGCGCAGCACCAGCATTTTCCGATGCGGACCGGGAAGTGGCGATAGATATGCTCATGAATTTGGTGGAATGCGCCACTGGCAACAACGCTATCCTCTTCACAGAGACAACGCACACGAAGGAGGCAGTGGCGCTTGTGGAAAGTGCAGCAGCGCTGGCCGAGCATCTGTTCGGATCGAGATCTTATTGTCACCTGATGCGCGCACAGAATGACTTGCTTTGCGTGGTTGTATCGCTGTCTACGCACAAACACCTGCTACAGCTGTTCGCTTCATCTGGACTTTTAAAACAAGTCTTGCGAAAATGCTGCAAACCTGACATTGACCAGCTAAACAACAGAGATACGAGCAGGTACCTCAATGTCCTGGAGGAGGAGCGCGTAACAAACCAGCAAACCGACAGGGAGCCGATTGCAAACTTGCCCCTCCAAGAACATACAGCATCTCTATTGTACCGTCGCGCTGACTGTGAATCAACAGAATTCAACAAAGCGCCTATATCTCACCCATGTTGCTGTCCAGGAAGAAGGCCTGTCTCTTTTGCATGTGACGGCCAGCAGGCGGACGCAAAATTCGCCGGTTTGGCGAAACTGCGACGCTGTCCGCGTCCAGGTGCCGCAGCCTGTTGTCAGCTTGAAGCGGCGCCTAAGAATTTGGGCATGATCCAAGATCGCGGGAACAGGGTTTCTTCTCTTCGAGCTGGCGGTGACAGCACCGCCGCTTCACACAGGACAACTTCAGGCCGGCGCTCATTCTCTTCTCCACTGCCATCATTCGATTGCGTGGATGCACGAAACGCTCCACAAAGCTCTTTGAATGAGGGTGACGAAGAATGGGACGACAGGGGAGGAAGCAGAAGCCGCTCGTTGAGTAATGGCAGGAAGACATCAAGAGTCAAGGAGAAGCATAGGGGGCGAATCAAATGCTCCTCACTACAACAAGGTATTTTTACTGTGCAGGTGCGGGGACAGTCGGAGCCTGCGCACGAATCACGAGGTCATTTGTGCCGTGAGGGATACGAGGAAGTGGAGCAAATACAGCTAGGATGGCTACTAATAATAAATTGTTTATCGGAAAGGGACTGCCGAGAACAAATCCAGCGCTCTACCTTCCTGCGCACCATCATGGACTTCCTCCAGGCGGCAGCTACACCAGGCTGCGTGGATCGGCATCACCTCAGTGTATGGCATCTCAATGGTGAGCGCGCCTCTATCACACTTTGCACGGGGTACTCTCGTATCCACTGGATCCCGACACAAGCAAGCATGTATGAATCGGCTCAGAAGTCCAAGATGGGAGCACTACAGTTGCCTATCAATTCATCGTTTTCTGTGCGTAGTTGCCGTGCTTCCTCTCTGTGTCAAGGTGGATAAGAGTAACTCCCGTTTCGTAATCTAGCATTATTATTGATGGCTATCCACACACACTCTCTACAAGAAGAAGGGTGAACAATGAATGAACGTGATGCTTGCAACTGACCCTCCTTGTGTGCAGTAAAGGACGTGTGTAGGATTATGGCGTGTATCTTGTAAACTAGTCAGGCGTTTTTAGTGACCGCTGCTGCGATTTCCACGGGTGCTGAACGACCAAAATAATGACTCACAGTGTAAAGACGTGTTGCAAACCAGCAGAAGTGGAATTGGGTGTGGTAGTGGGGATGTCGATTGATACCACTTTCTTTCTGCTGAACTAGAGGCGATCGCAGTGGCGCCGGGCACCACGAGACGACAGGACGTGACGAATACGTACCTGTTGCGAGCGAGGACTGCTGCGCTACAATGAGCAGTCGTAGACGAACACACGTGCTGCTTGCTTGCAAGCATCCCTTCTATTCTGTGTATCCTTTGTGACTGTGTGTTTCGTTATGGTCTCAGAGGCTCAGAATCGAACTCTCTTCGTGCACGCCGTCACATGCCTCAGCACCGCGTTGGAATACATGGCAGCTGAATTTGTAGACTTCGAGGGTCTTTCTCTGTTGATTCGCCTCATTGCAGGGCGGTCTTTCCCCATGCTGATGAAGGCCTTTCTGAACATGCTGCTGTATCTCTGTGTGGAGAGCGATGTCTCAGAGAAGGCGTGCACGATACTGCTGCGACCGAGTGAGAGTCGCCAGGACGAACACGAAACCGTTGGCACACTTGTCGATTGCATACGAGAGTTTTCCTCCAAAGAAGCCACTTCTCGTCTTATTGAACTCTCTGAGACGGATGGCTCATTCAGCCTCAACAGTCAACACTGTGCGGTTCTCCTCCTTGCCACGTTGGGAGCTACTGGCGCTGACGCTCGCGCTCAGCTTCGTGAGTGCCAAGGCCTCCGTTTGCTGGTCGACGAATTCCAAGCCACTTTCACAGTGATTGACTGCATCCAAGGTTCTACAACCACCCGGTACCTTCTTTGCCTCGTGGAGTGCATTTGGGTTACAGTCGTTGGAGACCCTGAGAACGAGGATGTCTTTCTGCACAACGGTGGTATCGACATCATGTTGGAAGCTCTTCTTGTTGTTCCAAGAACTCTTCAGAGACATGTATGTACCGACGCGGAGCTTCCAGAAAGACTACCCAGAGGAGAGACGGTGGACTTCTGAACGCCGCATTCCTCGCGATAGGAAAGAGAATGCAATTCAGAGAGGAATGCGGAATGCGTTCTCCGCTGACCCCAAACACATCTAGATCATATACAGCTAGTCAGCGCTGTCCGACAGACGGTTTGCCGGTGTTGGGGTCACCCCTCGTTAGCAGTGCGTTCAATGTTTGGGGACTGCTGTCTGAAAATAGACATTACGGTGTTCGGACGCGGTCTCTTTTTCCTAGGCTTTTGTTCAAAAGCCAGGGCAGCTGTTCTGACCGTGGTCGTTGAAGGAGCTCCGAACGTTCACGCAAGGTTCTTTTGATAAAGCGCATGAATCTGTACTGTATCAGAAGTGCGACAACGTGAGACGTCACACCGGAAGAGTTTCAGCGCTGGGTCATCCCGATGTTCGATGGGTCATTCAGATGATGGGCTGCCTAACAGAGCTTCTTCGGAATCGCCACGCAGTCGAGATCTGCCGTGAATGGAAGTCGAGGACAACGCGGAAGAGTGCCATGCAGCTTCTTCTTGAGATGTGGTTGCACGAACAACAGCGATTTCACAGTGTCACGGACTGCGGCACTATTCAGGATGTCATGCGACCGCTGAACCCTGTAGCTTTGCCCCAATCGACTCCACAGGATGGCACTCTCTTTGGTGACTTTCATACGGGTCATCTCAAGCCTGCAGACACGCTGAGTGGGGTGCCACCGACGCGACTCGGGACACACCGCCTCTCCAGTGGTTCGTCTGACGTGTTGACAACGTGCTCGGCGCTCGGCGTCAGAGGCCTGCGCCAGGAGCTCATCCAAGGCAGATTTGACGAACAAGAACCAGCGGTACGAATGCAGCACGGCCACGAAACTTCAGCCGCACAGCGTGAGCTCTCCTCAGAAAGGATATTGCCAGATAGTGTCTCGCGCACAAAAAACCGGAGTGTTGGGCTCGTCCTGGTGCTAGTCTAGTGCACCAGTTCTGTCGTTCCGACGGCGACCATATACACGTGCATACTCAGTGAAGTATGCATACGCATAGGACAGATGTTTGTTTATTTTCATCCTGCCAAATATATATACAAGAGTTGGTCTAGGCATGCCTTCATGATTACGCCCTGTGGGGCCTGCTTGATGATGTACTGCTGGGAGAGTACGGTGATTACAATCCATCGTCCGTACGTGGTTCTTGTCCTAGAGCGTTGAAACGATATCTGACTTTCCAACAACCCTTCGGTATTGCCTATTCATCAGGACCTGAGACTGGATCTCTACAGCATGGCTGCCGCCCTATCCGAGGAGTTCCGTGTGATCGAAGACGGTTTGACAGTTTCATGTCGACAGCAAATTGAGGTCATGAGGCGCTATCCTGAGTTCCGTCTTCTAGAGGCGTGGGGAGACGTTAGAACCAAGTTGGCGGGTGAGCCCCTTCTCTGGAATACGATACACCAGTCTTAGTTACACTCCTTTCCCCTTTCTTGCTCTGGTGCAGAGAAGAAAGTTTCAAACATGGTACGCATCATCATGCAACGTTTTACTATATGGCTTGTGCCTGAATTGGTAGGCGATGTGTGTGAGTACATGAGACACGCTACCACCAGTAGTGAAGAGACACACTATCAATCGTACAAAATGTGGCAGCTTTCTCCAGCTGGAATTGAGGACAGATGCTCAAGTCAAGCGACTGCCGCACGCCTGTTTGGAGTCAGAGCCTTATTGATGCGCGTTATCGCACACAATGCACAGGGAGGTATGACAGTGGTGATCCAAGCAAAACATGGCGTCTTGTTTCTCCCATCGTAACTAGGAATGCAGAAGCTGTTAGAGCGTGCTCACTACACTACCGGTTTCTGAGACCTATGCCTGATTTCCCCCGTAGCTTGTTCATGTGATGCCCTTTCAAACCCTTCTCGGGGCGATTTTGTCTCTCCACTGCAGAAAAGGTTCTTTGCCCCGTTGAGTCGGACAAAAGCTGGATGGAGATGTCCATTGAGAGACTAGTTTCGACTTCTTTGGATACACAAAAGCGTCAGATAGCACTGTTCCACCAAAGCCGTCCCCACAACAACGCCACGTCTTTTGATGACTTCCAAGGTGGTGAGATTCTTCAGAAGGCAGCCACAACAGCCAGGACAAACATGAAAACCAAAACTCCATTCTCTTCGTCTTCGATAGATATGGGAGAAAGATGATACTCGCTGCATCAGATGTATACGAGGAAATTGTCGAAACAAACTTTCCTTTTGTTGGATCTTGCGTGCAAACGTAAAGAACCGCAGCGTTTCGTGGAAACTACAGTAATGGAAATCTACTGCTCGCCGTCGGCGCAGTGCACCGCAGAGCAGGACGCTTGCATGCTGCGGTTGCCCCCAGCGGCATTCGATTCCTCGTTCATCAAAAGTACCTGCCCTCAGCAGCTAAAACGTACGGGAGCAACTCATGCTGCCGATTCGTTATCTATTTCGAACCAGTCGCTACCGACTCGAGTCTCGGGGGACGGTCACCTGATCAATGTGGTAGTTGCTACAGTGGACGCTGAAAAATTTTGCTCACTTGAAGAGAGAATAACATGTGTCGCTAAGTAGGATAACATTTATTTCTACTGTTCCTCTTTCACGTTACTGGCTACCCAGGTAACCTTTAAACAACAGGGTAACTGCTAAAGGTGTCCTGCTACCACCCGCACGATCCTGGTCAAAAACTCACTGCTCTCACGTTTCTGAGAAAAGCCGTATCGTTTATGTTTGCCAGCACGGTTCCCCGAAACTCTTTGCTCGAGAGAGAAAACAGCCAGGTGTTGCGTAAAATTTTTCGTGTTCATCGGGTCGGGGCTAGAGGCTTCGCCACAATTTATGCCAGATTCATCTCCCACTCACCACGATGGTTCTTTCCGCTTCCCACCCGAGGAATCCTTCTTCCAGGGTAATTGGTACGGTGACGACATGCACATGTTAACCAGCATGTTAATGGTGCAGCTATATTACCCACATACTACTGCGAGCGGAATGCCCCGGCAGTTTTCTTAGTTCAAATATTAAAGCATTTTGAGCGGTGCTACGTATATCCTGATCGTTAGGGGAGTTTTGCTGTATCTACAGCCTTCTACTGCCTTGCTCTCCAAAATCGTACACGCCCGTGTCCGACTCTAACACACTTCAGACCCAGAACAATACTTCCCTTGAAACACTCAAGGACGTGCATCTGATATAATTGCAACTCGTTTGACTGACGTTGAACGAGCCACTTTTCCCCGCTTCTTTTCACTGTAAAAACTGCTTACGATGAAGGGAACGACACCCACGCAAAACACGGCGGAACATTGGTGGAATACCAGGGCCCGATGAAGAAGGCAATAGATAAGCGTGTTCGATGCAGTTGGCTTCAGAAGGTTGTGGCTGACAATTAGATTGTCCAGAGAACGTAGCTCACTACTTTTTTAGTTGGGAGTAGACGTGGCTCCGCATGTTGCCCTTCCCGTTGATCCAGCTGGGCCGCAATACAGCAGAGCTGTTTGGGCTGTTCTTTCATAGAATGATAGCACCTGTTTGGAGAACCCTGGAGCAGTTTCCGTCCCTTAGACAACAATATTATGGCTTGGGGACATTCGACGTGCCATATGCACAAAACCGTCAAGACAATCAACATGGCGTCTTCACCGAGGGGCCAGTTAACGCGAAAGAGGGGCCCCCGACGTGGCCATGTATATGACCGACCTGTGCAGGCTCAGCTGACGAACAGAGACAACACACTACACAGATCTTTGTCTCCGTTAACTCTGTTGAAGTCAATGAACTTCCATACACAAGAGACTCAAATCCATAGCCAAGAACGGCTCAAGTGCTGCATCTGTCATGCCGAACATCAATCTGCATGCACATTTCTCATCCACCGAACACCAGTAGCAAAGGTATCCGGAAATCGAAGCCATACATGGAAATCTGCGCATGCGCATCAGTTTCCAATCACGGTTCATATTTCATTTAATCCACTGCTGATGCAGATTCCTAGTCATCAGTCTGACACCTGCAATGACGAGTCGCTCGGGAAGTCCGCAACAGGCGCTTCCCGTCACTTCTTCAGCTGGGGCTCCTTTTGACGTGAACCAACAATCATCCTCAGGCGGAAACCTGTCCAAGGGTCTAGGAATATGGGGCTTAAAAACATCGAAATTCTACCCGTACGAGATGTACGTTCCCACAAGAAGAAGAATTCACGTTAAGGAAAACCAGTGGTCTGACCCCGCGACACAAGTTTGGCCTCAGAACCTTTTCCTTTGCAAGTATCTGGAAATGCGTGCTGCACGCGAAGGTCTTGAGGTTTTCCAAGATGCTAAAGTATTGGAATTGGGATCTGGTACGCTTAGAGAATACACAGCAGAAGCACACATGCGAAGGCGGACGAGTGGAGTAGTCAACGAATTTTTTATTGGCGCGCTGACATCGGACTCAGCTTCTGTCCCGATACGTGAAGTACATATGAAAGACATGAATGTGAATATCTTCAGGTTGCGGATTGGTCGGCATGGTTGCGTCTCTTCTCGGAGCATCAGTGACAGTTTCTGAACTTGATAAGGGCCTTCCATTGTTGCGTCACAACATCGAGGCCTTCAAATCCGAATGGCGAAATCAAGCTCAAGTAGGTGGATTTTTCTGCGCACAGTTCAACGGTAGTGGCACATGAGAGTACACCGGTACAGTGTGTTTTTGTTGTGGGGTTCGAGGATTTTGAAAGACTTATGGAAAGTTCATCACATCGGGCTGACATGCCTTTGGGTTTCAATGTGCAGCAGCTGAACAAGGGACGCACATAACAAATTTGCTAGATACTCGAACTGTTTTTTCTCGGGTTGTTCTTCAGATCAGCTGCGATGATGCTGCAGCTGTGGCGTCGAGGCTTTCTTTAGACAGTAGCGGCAAAGATCGTTGCCCATTTAGAATGGTAATCTGCAGTGACGTTTGGGCGGACAAGGAACTTCGAAGCTGTTTCCTGCTTCTGTTACTCAAGGCCATAGCTGCCGACTCAGTAAGAATAACGCTATGCCTCGGGGCTACGATGTGCTGTTAACTTTTTTCGATTGTGCCAATTTTTACGCTGGACAGTCAGTGTTGCCCTAACGTGCCATCGCCAAATGCGGCACCTTATTCCTGGGGGAACACACACAGTTACCTTTTCCAGAATATGCGCATGCTCTCGAGACCAGCATATGCACGAACAAACATCTGCGTTCTTCGTTGTTCCATGACTTTTTCATCCATACATTATGTACCAGTGTCTATGAGACATTACCTTTTCGATAGCAGCCTATGCACATGTGCGTCTGCATGCGGTTGTACGCCGCCTATCTTAAAAATGTGAGCACTTATTTTTGTAGACTCATGTGAACACAATATGTCGTGTGTCTGGATCTCCATAGACTTTCATGTCCATACTCAGAAATTTCTGTGCATAAACTTGCTGATGGTAAGCAACAAACGACCAAGTGGCATGCTGCCACACGGCCAAGCCACGCATAGTGACAGTAGGTAGATATTTTTCCTGTTTGGTCCAGCGCTATAAAGCTAGGCACTTGACTTTCTGCCTCTTCTACAGGAGGTGCTGATGTGCCATACGTGGCGTAACGCTGACGGAACCAAAGTTGGAGAAACTTCGACTGACCATGAGCAGAACGAACTCATAGCGCGCTTGTCCGAAATTTTCGACATGGAAGAAATTGAGACAGAAGACACAATTAGGACATACTGCTCTCGATTCCACGGAGGCTCGCTCTTCCTTCGTAGTCAAAGCACTATTGACATTCAAGAAACGTCTGATGCGGTGCGTTTTCATGGTGGCAGAGGTTGGAACACGACTAACTCTCGTTTCAAATCTGTGCCAACATATACATGCTTCTACGAGGGCAACGACAAGCGACGCTTGCCTGCGCAAAAAGGCGTCGTGAACCTTCGGCCAAAAGCAGAAATCAACGAGTACCATGCGCATTCTCACCTCGTTCTGGGCTTTCAATAGCCTCTCGTGCCGCTGGCAGTTCCAGAACAAAAACATAGAGCGATACGAGGTTTCTGCGAGCTGACGCAACTACATAAGAATATATATTTTTATTCGTTTACGTTCGCAGCTGCCACCTCCGTGTGCACTTGTACATAGGGTGACCGGGGAGGACTGTTGGCAGAGCACCGAGAAGTTTCGTTTCGGAGGCCTCTAAATTGGAAAGAACTAGTGAGAAGATGCTTTCCAGTACAGTAGATCGTTCCGTTTCGGCGATGAGTGATATGCACGTCTCATGTGACAACAACTTGAGGCGGCCTGCACGAGCTGTGGTACGTTTGTGTGCATGATTGGGCTCTTCCCCGTCCACGGCTGCTCTGCTGCTTCGCCCTGCATCATCGTATTTTTCCTCATTTCGTAAGAAGTGATTACGGGTAGTTCTTCTTTATCATTCGTGGATGTAGGACGGTCGCATCGTCATCCTCCGTCTGACCTGTCGACCAGCAATCAAGGACAATCCTGCGCGTCTAGAGGAGGAGCTAAAGAAAGAGATAGCTCTCCACCAGCAGAGGGCAAGCATTAATGTAAAAGAACACCACGTGCAACCATGCATTTCTCAAGGTACGCCACGACATGAGGTTGCTAGTGTCTCTGAACCAGACATACAGCCGACATACGCAAAATCTGGGCTGTGTTGACGGAATGACGGAATGGAGGAACTGAGTTTGGCGGCAATTCATTGTTCGCCTCTGATCATGTCCTCTGATAGTGGTAGTGGGTAGCGTGTGCATGTGTGAAACCTAAGTACAGCTGAAGGTGCGATTCAGGTAGCCCTCATGTGTTCAATCACATTGCTGCTGCACATCGACAGCTGTCGCAGCCAGCTGCTTCACTAGCATTATTCGGTATCTGAAACAGGAACCATGTGTATCGATCGTACTGATCTACAAACAAGAAGTATAAAATAGAAGTACCCGTACTAATGCCTTATTCCGTGTGCCCCTGAATTGCCCAACTGTTTCTTCAAGACCAGCGACTGATATTAAGCGGACTCAGAACGCCGTTTGCCACCCCCCAAGTGGATCTGTGCAGTTTCGCATACGTCTCATGCCTCAACGCGTACCTGACGACGGAGAAAGGAACGCGCTGCGTGCACAAGAATCCATCTTGCCACTTACATTACTCTGCGTCTTCCCACTTGAAAAACGTTCGACCTCCTCCAGACGCGGCTCTCTCTGTGAGACAAACGAACGTCGCCTGTGGTGTGTGCTTAGTGACAACAGATACCTACAAAAGCGGTTCTGTGATAAAGCTGAGGCTCTCCCACCATGCGACTCTTTCCCCGCATAGACACCGGTAGACATAAACGTGTCCTTGTCAATTCGTGTGGCTGCTGCCGTGCTCAGCAGTCCTGTCAGACGACGTTGATACCACTGCCTCCAAGAGGCCGTTGGAAGCTAGGAACAGCGACCGAAATGCAGGGGTCGGTAGTACGAAGACCTCTGTCCCAGAACCGCCTACGCATAAGCGACTGCTATCGTCTAACGGTAATGGCGATCATGAGACTTCTCCTTCGCGTTATCTGCGCCCACGGCTCAGCACGACTACCAGAGAACCAAGTGTTTCGCCGCAAGGCTCTTGTATCACAAGGGCTCTACCGGCAACGTCCGCGGCGTCGGAAGGAGAGGCTCCGCCTGAGATTGCTGCTCTGCTGACCAAACACCTGAGACCCCGCACCAGCGCCCAGAAGCCAGGAATGCAGACCGACCCTCAAGTTGCACCTGCGAAAGAGGCGCCGAAACGTCCTTTGACGTCCCTTCCCGTCTCTGTAAACAGATCCGACAGGGGTATTGTGCAGCCACCCACTAAGGGAGGGGTCGCATCGAGACGCAACACGGGAGCTGAGCATGGCGAATCAAGTTGCCAGCAGTATCCGTCTGGCAGCCTCCGTTCAAAGAGTATTATATCGCGGCCTGTTCCAGCAGGGTCAGATCGGCCTTCGCTCTCCGGCGTGGCTGCACAACGCCACAGAGAGGTACTCGGGGCACCAGGGACAATGGGCCGGCCGCGCTCGACAGTCGGACGGTCTACAAGCGTCGATGGCAGCAGCGTGAAAGCTGTTGCATCTCAGGTAGGAGACAAATCTGGCGGCTTTGCATTGAACGGGCTTCCAGTCGAAGAGAATGACGCGGTCACTGGATGCCGAAGCGTGAATGGTGCCACTCAGCCGACGTTTGGACGCTTGCAAGCGGCGTCTGCAGGGGGGAGCTCACCTAACGGCAGCCGGCAGAAACACTCGAAAAGACTAAGCCGACCACAGGTAGTTCCCGGTCTCTCGTCTTCGACTGGAACGATACGAAGCTCATCTATTGCTGACGCAACCCCTCTTCAGAGGCAACTGGGAAGTGTGAAGGGGCAGAAGGATGCTGCTGCGGCCCCCATAGCTGCGAGCATGCACCCCAGGCCGCCTTCATGCACGAGCAAAGCCTCAGGAGTCGAAAGAACTCCAGGACGGAAACCGTTGGAACGAGTGGCTTCTAGCCGCCCTATGGGGTCACCTTCAGCCGGTACCGGACAGGTGTCACTGGCTGTGCCCGCCTCACGGAAAGATGACAGCCTTCTCCCGAGTAACAATGCCGACCCTTTATGCGCTCCGGTCTCCCAGGAGAAGAGACCAGGTCTCATCGGCAAGCTGTCATCTCTTCTCCGTCGGTCCTCTGGTAGAGGAGCCGCTTCCGATTTTCCCTCTGGGACGGGGAGTGTACCAGAACAGGGGGGGAAGACCAGCCGCACAAGCTTAAGAAAAAGGAGCATCAGCAGAAGCGGCTGCCGGCTGCGAAAACTGAGTAGTGGCGGCACGACGCCGCTCAAGAAATGAGCCACCAAACTCTGTCCAAAAAACTTCAG